>JAGPOY010000608.1:0-22008 GCA_018983105.1 Silene uniflora | reverse complement strand
TAACTTGATCTTAATTTATGCTTTGATTTTGTCCGTTGACTTAGTCTTGTTGTTGATTACTTTGGCAGCAGCAATTTTGGAGTTTTAATGGACTCCACTCCATTTTGGTGTCTTCTCCTGCTCTTCACTGGATCAGGTATCTTCCTTTTTAAATTCTTGTTTAAAACGGATGTATCCGTCTTAAACCTTCAAGTAGCGCAATAGGTTAAACTAGCAAAAGGATTGAAAAATGTTGTCTAATACTCGTAATTTTCCTTTTGGTAGGAGGCAGCAGATCCTGCTAGCCTCCTCGCTCCCTCACTGATTACAGGCTTTGGAACATCCTTTTATGCTATACAGTTTGCGGGGCAGACAATTAATGCGATATACTCCGCCCTTCTTAATCATTTTTTTTACCTCTGATTAAAATACTTCTCATAAAGAATATAAATTTGTAAACAAATGAATGGGACGTAGGGAGTAGTAAACTAGAATATTGTCCGAAACTTTCGATTAAAAATTTGAATTTTACATTGCTGGGGGGCAGCAGACCCTGCTAGCCTTCTCGTTTTGCCACTGATTGGTGCATCTTCTATAGGAGTATAGTTTTCGTGGTATAGATGGTTGATCAAAGGAAAGCTGGAAGTTTTGGTCTTCCTATTAGTCCATTGCTATGTTATGTGTGCAACATTTCTGTGTGTTCTTCTTAAGTATATTGCAGTTATTGGTTTGATTTTGGGTTTTCGACAAGTAGCAGTAGTAATTTTTTTATCTCTGAAATTTCAGCTTTTCTGCTTGCGAATGCCTCTTCTAAAGATGATTTCCAGCTCTGTGAGAGTGTTGTAAATAAATGGGCAACTTCGCAACTAAATCATGAATACAAAGAAGATAAGCATACACTCCGTGACCTATTGTTTTTCTTGCACATACCAAGGACGGGAGGACGAACTTATTTTCACTGGTACATGCTTATGCATTTTACCCTTTGATAGACTTGTTTTTGGTGTCCGTATGTTGAACGACTTATATTCCAATGTCTGTTCTTCTCTCTTCACCGTGCAGTTTCTTGAAGAAGTTGTACTCTACTCAGTTGGAATGCCCTCGTTCTTATGATAAACTGCGGTTCAACCCGAGGTATGAATACAAACATTTCTTCAGCGGCATTTTACTGTAATTTTGTGTCGTCTCATTTGATGTTTATGCTCAATGGCACTAGAAAAAGGCTACTTTGGGAGTACCTGTTTTCTTTGCTGTTTTATGTGTCATGGTTGGTCGTATTTCACATTTCTTTTTTACTTTGAATAGTGCCATTTATGGGTTCATGACCCTAGTAAACAAGTCATGTCAGATTTTGACAGGTCTACTCATAGTGATTCATAGCCAGTGCTAAGCTTCCTAATCCACTTCATAAGTAAGGTTTTGTTCCGCCTTAGAGTTTCCTTTATATCAAAACTTAAAACTCAATCCACCCTTCTCTTCTAGGCATACAATCTTTATCCTGTCACGTCCAAATATATATGACAGCTGTTGATATACCCTATGTTGATATACTCAATTATATAAGGCCACACATAGAACTAGATCAGTCAGAATTGACCCGATTCGAATGATTGGATCCGTAATCGACACGACACACGAGCAAACAGAGGTGAGTCAAGCGCATTCTGGAGCATTTAAAATGATAGAAGAAACGTGGAATAAAATTAGTCTAAGCTTTCTCCAGAAACTTTATACACAAAGGACAAACAAAAGTGGGGAGGGGGTATTCCCATGTGCAAGACCTTTTTTTTCCTTTGTATAGCCCATAAACACCACCATTGATCTTGGTATTTTCAGCAAAGGATAGTTTAGCAGATCTTAGTTAGCTGCTGCCAGGTGTCTAAGTGTCGTTTATTATGCAACCTAGTCTTGCAGGTGGCATCTGCAAAAAGAGATCACATGAAGCTGTTATGGAGTATTCCATATAAGTTGTCTTCAGTATCATTGGTTTAGCAAGAGAGCTTTGCTTTGCAATGTGGCTTAAACCACTTTACTGCTAAACGGTTTAGAGGTGCTAGAAGTAGATATACTCTGTGTATTGTTCTGTATTAATGCTGTTATTAATTATTACCTGATCACTCATGCAAGTAAATGGATAATGGATTCAGAATATTCTCCTTTTCTTCCATCATTCTTTGCTCACCTTTCCTTGTGGCATTCTGGTGTAAGAAATTTCATCGAGTTCCATTACTTCCATATGATGCTTAAAGTTATCCAGAATATTTCAGAAATTTGTCTTTTCAACTCTGTAGATTCACTTATCTGAAGATGCTTTCTATGTGTGGCCTTATATAATTGTGTATATCAACACCAAGCAAAACACCAAGGTTTTCTTGTTTGGTTAAACTTATCTCCCTTATTGTTAGTTCACCACAGCTGGTACATTGCTGAAACAAAAATTATTGTAGAATGTGGCACTCTTCTTTTGATGCATCTGCATTTAAGTTTAATATGCTTGTTCTCTTGACATATCATTTATACATCTTATTTGCAGGAAAGCAAACTGCAGGTTATTAGTTACTCATGATGATTATAGCATGATGTCAAAGCTGCCCAAGGAAAAAACATCAGTTGTGACAATATTAAGGAATCCCGTTGATCGTGTATTCAGTACATATGAATTCTCAATTGAGGTAGCTGCTAGATTTTTGGTGCATTCTAATTTAACTTCTATAACACAATTTGCGAGACGTCTACGAAAGAAAAGCAACGCAGTTAGCACTCTAGATATATGGCCTTGGAAATATTTAGTTCCATGGATGAGGGAAGACCTGTTTGCCAGGGTATGGATTCACTGGTATTTCTTTCTTCATTTATTTCCCTTTTTGTGCGTAGTACTACTGTTCACTGGTATTCCGTTTATCCAGAGCAATTTTTTCGTCACATAAATTTGAAGCCCAACCGGATTATTAATATATAGATGTAAAGATTTGAAAATGACAAAGTTAACATATCCTAATTTTCTATGTTAACATATCTAATTACAGTTTTGCAACTTTGACCTTGAAGAGGAAAATGGGAAAATAAAAGTGGGATACAAGAGTATTAAAGTTGGATTTGTAGTTTAATTAGGGATTTCATTGTAGGAATGTCATATGGAGTACCATAAAGGCATAAACATAATCAGAATTAACAAATAAAGACGCAATATTTTTCTGTAATGACATAATACACCGTTGTCATTGCCCATAAGCCTAATTACAGTTTGTGGCTATATAATGATCTGCCTTTTTCCTGAGCATGTGTGGTGAATGTTGTCTGCAGTTGAAAACTAATCAAACATTATGTGTGGAATATTTACCCAACGGAAATCATATAGCCTAAAATGATTTGAAAATGTGTTACATAGGGGGTTAGCCTATTTTGAGATATTTATGTCAACTTAAATATGCAGAGAGATGCTAGGCTACTTAAGAAGCAAAATCATGTTGGGCATAATGATTCATATGAGATGGGAGATATGGCTATGCCACTGCACCAGTACATCAATGATCCAATAGCTTTGGATATTGTTCACAATGGAGCGACTTTTCAGGTTGACCTTCCTTGTTAAGATTTGCATCTTAAGTAAGCATTTATGTTTGCATTGCAGCCGTGTTTTGCTTCCTAGAGTTTTCTCCCATTATCTATGGGGTTTTGGTCTCAAGATAATTGTTTAAGCTTCTTTTGTTTGTAATTGAACTTTCTTATCCAGTAGACTTTCTCTGTTATGGTAGATAGTATACATTAGCTTTTTGCACTATTTTTTAGCGGGGACAATGATAGTGGGTCTTACAAGTTACATCTACCTTTTACCTTATTTCCCTTAGTCCCAACCTCTACCTACGTGACACTCTTCCTCATGCCTCATTTTGCTCTTCTGCACTCCTTCTCTGCCCACCGTCTGACAACCACTCCTCAATCCATTTTCGCACCATACCAGACCTCTACTGTTTACCTTATTACCCTTAGTCCCAACTCCCAACATCTACCCACGTGCCAAAGATCATCCTTTACTGCTCCTAATCCACTTACGTTTTATTTGGATAAAGGAATTTGGAGGGAAAGTGAAGGAAAGGGAATTAGAGGGGGACACTTTCCTTTGTTTGGATAGAAAAATGTAAGTGGAAGGAGAGTGGATCACTCCATTTCCCTCATACAAGGCAGATTATTTCCCTTCCTACAAAAAGGAAAGTTTTGGACGGAAAACAACTTTCTCCCTCCATTCCCCTTCCCTTCCCTCCCTTACCTTTCATTTTGTATCCAAACAAAGTCTAAGGTTATGGTGTTGTTGCTGCCATTGTATTGTGGATCAAGTTATGCAAGTTAGTGGGGCCCATGGAGGAGGCATGAGCGTGGATGGAACGCGATTTCAGGGGAAAAGGAAAATTAACGCTCCCTTAGGAGTTAGTTTTGATACACTCCCAACATCATGGGCTATTATGCATTTTACAAACTGAGATAGTCGGTATAACTATCTTTCTATATCACAGAAGTGCTCCTTCTATCTCATAATAAAATCCACATCCTCATGGCATAGAAATTAAGCGATACTGATTAGGGGTGGGGTATGTTGGTTGGCTCAAAGAGAGAATACGGGGATATAGGTAGGAACAATATGAGAATTCTTGTAAAATTAGTGAGAAGGGGTTTGCAAGGGAACATTGAGTAGTATTTCTTATAGATATGATGTTTTCACTAGGACAAGTTGTGCAACTGAAAATGATTAAAGCTAAGTGTGAATGTTATTGTGAGATGGCCTAGGTAGTGTGAACCCTATCGTTAGATGGTCTATAATTGAAAGTGTTAACCTTGCTCTAAGACACAGGAACTATGTACAACTTAATTGTTAATGTGACCTTAGTTTGCAAATGAAGTAATCCTGAATCTAGCAATTCTCCAGGCTGTAGTGTTTATGGATAGGGTGGTTGGACTTGTCCCTGCATATAGTATCAATTTAATTATTTGTCTATAACAAGAGATCCGGTCCTGGAGGTTCTAATTTAGCTTCATTTGGCCAGATACTTATCTATCCATGTTGCTTGTGTTTTCCATGTTCTTATTCACTTGATATCGAACTTCTATCCCTGGACCCTGGCTGATCGATCTAGACCATTTACAGATTGCAGGACTGACAAATAACTCCTATATGGCAGAGTCACATGAAGTACGTGCCTGTATCCGGAAGCATCCTTCTCTGGGCGATTCTGTGCTTGATGTGGCAAAGGTAACTGTAACATAAGAACTCGCTATGTCATTTCCTAAAGCTCGTCACTCCCTTTGGGTTTAATTTATTACTCTAATATTCTAGAGGAGGTTGGATCATATGTTGTACGTTGGACTGACCGAAGACCACAAAGAATCGGCAACGGCATTTGCACATGTTGTTGGTGCACAGGTCATATCCCAGTTGGTAGGATCAAATTCTAGCATAGGCCATCTGGCTACTAATTTAACCGGTTAGTTATGCAGACACTTCCTCCTATTCACAAATAGTTTACATTTTTCTTTGTTTGGTTGATTCATAAATACCTACTGTTTCTCATTGGTCACCGTTTAGTTGTTTAACAACCTTGTTCTAATTTTAAAGAGTAAGTAGGCTACTTGCCTTTTTGCATCATTTTTTTTAATTCACTTTTGGGGTTCATTTTGTGTAATTGACCTGCTTTTACTTTAACCCATTTTTTCTATTGTTTTCCTTTACTGTTGTGTCCTTGTTATAAAAGGAATTTATTTGCAGCTAGGTGGGTGTATATTCTTGTGTCTCTTCTAGTACTTCAAATTGCCGTGCATTGCTGTTTATTGTTGCTACAGAGTTTGACCTGTGTAGTGATGACGCCGAAAGAGATCTTAAATTGCTTTTTGCTGATGTATAAGAAATTGACATCAGATCTAACAAAAAGGGAATATATTAAACGCCTGCAATGAAATGGGCGACATTTTAATGTACTTTGTAAGAAAGACGCCATCTATGTATTTTTGTAAGATGTTCTTACACCACCCTTAGTTTAAGAAAGAGCGCCTTGGATGAGGCACTAGCCAAAGTGGCTCGGTGCATTTTAGGCGTGCCTTTTAGACGAGGCTCACTTAACAAGACTCGCTAGTACACACTTTCCATATCTTTTTCATCTAGATCTTCAATTATGCCCATTTCTTTTCCCCATTATTCCCAACTTTTACTCATTTACATTTTAGCCAACATGAAAACTCCTAAAAAAGGTATTGTTGCCCAAAATTTTAATTGGAAAATACAAATTGGTCACTAAAAATAGGGTGCCTCGCATAGTCGCATTAAAAAAGGCGTGCGCCTTTGCCTTGCGCCTCGTCGCCTCGGTCTCTTATCCCCTCTTCAAACTAAGACACCTATCCTTTACATCTATATAAATGCTAACAAAGGAAGATACAGTTGTTTTTAGTGCCCTTTTCATCTCCATCAAATTGCATAACCAAAGTTAATAACTTATTTTGACAAGAATTTGGTAGTATGGGTATCGGCAAGAGGTTTCCTTATGTGTCTTCTGGAGTAAGTTTTTAGAAGACGTTGGCCTAACTTGACAGGAAATCTGAAATCGAGAAAAAAATAAATAAATAAATAAATAAATAAAGCTTACATCCTTCTATTCGTTAGGTTTTTGTGTTCTTAGGTAAAAGGATGGTTGGTGTCAGTCTTACAATGTAGAAAGGGGATGAAAGGGAGGATTTAACTGAGTTTGCCAAAAAAAAAAAAAAAAAAAAAAAACCTGAGAAATGTAGAGTGTTTGGGTTTTTGAGATAAGAGGATGGCTGGGGCCAGTCTTACAATGTAGTAAGGACGAAAAGGGAGGATTTAACTGAGTTTGCCAAGAACTAAGAACTGTATGCTTAGTATCTGACTATGACATTATTCTTACGTGCTTGTCAAATTTGTGTTTTGCTATTTGGAGTTGTTCTTACGCTGGTTTACTAATGCTACAGAACAGAACTCTCCTCTTACAGAATTTGATCCAGAAAATAGCCTGAAGGTTAGTCACTATGTTAATTTTAATACTCGAAGTAAAGGGCATTAGGTTCTAGTACTCTCATGTCTTAGTGTTGCCTCCATTGCAGAATAGCCAAAATGGTGAAATTCCAAGTGGAAGACTTTCATCTGACATAGTTGAAGATACCAACAATGAAGATACCGGCAATAGTGTAAGCTTATTTGTTGAGACATGGCTGACCTCATTATGAGATTTTTCTAATCACATTCAACTTTGTATAAACCCAATGCCCTCCTTTCCTATAATTTTTCTTCACAGTTAGGTCGTTGATATATTGCCCTATTATTTATTTCAGAAGATGACTGTTAAAAAACTTATGGAATCTTATGAAGTCTGCATTAGTGGTTTACGAAAGTCTCAGGCACGTCGGCGAGTGAATTCTTTGTCGAGAATTTCCCCTGTTAACTTTACAAAGGAGGTATTATATATGTTCACCTTTCCTTTACAGATCCGAACATTATAGCCATGTGAACCACTTCTAGCTTTGGTGTCTCTGCCTGATTTCCTTGTCATTCAAAATTATATTATGAAGTATGTTGTTGCAATCAGGGTCGCCACTTTCGTAGTACGGTCGATTCGGATACGTAAAATCGAAGTCGCATTCGTTTTATTCTGTGTATCCGATATGGTAGGCGTATTACAACGAACATAGTACGGTAATTCTTATTAAAGCACTTGATTTTGTATAAAATTAATTAATCCCAATGTCCCACACTTTATTACTCTTCCTTCGCATAATAATGTTCCTAATTTCACTTTAGTAGCTGAAGTCATCTTAAATAAGTGTTACAGAAACCAACATTAGAGGCTTATCCCAAAATGATTTGTAATGGGGTGACATGAATCATTCTTTGGAGTTTGGAACCATCTTTCTGTTTTAAAAACTTAGATACAAAATAAAAAATCAAAATTAATGTTTGAAAAATCTTAAAAAGTAAACAAAGCATGATGGTATAAAGAGTTTTAAGTAAAAGGTTTTGAAAAATCTCAAAAGTAAATAAATTAGCAGTTTAAATAACAGAAAATACTAAAAGAAAAAACAAGTGAAAAATCCAACTCCATCCATATGAATCATTTCCCTCCATAATGTTCTCTACATCACCATGCATTCTTCAAGCCCAACGAATCTCGTATGATTTTCAATCACCTTCATCCAATATTTTTTTTTGGTTTTTCCTTTACCCTTGCCACCTACACCATTCCTCAGTATTCAAGCCTAATAATCGGTGCATAATAGGCCAAACCATCTTAACCCATTTTCTATCATCTTGTCCTGTTTTGGCGCCACTCTCACCTTTTCTCTAATCACCTCATTTCTAAGTCGATCCTTTCTTGTATGGCTGCACATCCACTGTAAAGTATGCATCTCTTCCACAATAATCTTTTGAATGTTACATAGCCTTATAATTGTGCAGGCCTAATTGTTATGCGATAGATAGTCTATGAGGCATGGCGTTTTCACATAAAACCTTGTGGCACTTTTCCATTTCAACTCAAATGAGTGTTAAATTAATAAAAATAATAACGTGATGATAAAATATTTACATTCATCATAAAAAGTCTTACATATATAATTTTTGAACGGAAAAAAAAAGTGTATATAATTGCAGAAAAAATCAAGGGAGAAGATTATTTTGGGATGGAGGCAGTATATTTTTTTCCTTTTCTCTACGTGCTTCGTTGTTTTAACAACATATACTATTAATTTGATAATTTTCGCAAATTCCAAACTAATGGGGGCAAATTGATTCGTTTCCGAATCGTGAACCGAATACCGATACTAACGAATCGATTCGTGATTAGTGCTTTATGAGTGCAATAATCACGATATGATTTCCATCCTTTATGAGTGCTTTAGTGACTTGGCTGAATAATTTAATAAACCAAAAAGTTAATTTAGAACTTCCACATTTTTTGTACTCATTTTCAGAACTCTTCATTTTGTAAAATAAAACTATCACCTTTTTTTGTACATTTCATTCAAAAACCATTTTTGCCAAAATACACGACATTTTTTTAGAATATTATTCCTGAAATATTTCATAAAGCCAATATTTGTAATACCGTGATTGTTATTGGATAAAAAAATGTCGTATTTTGCCCAAAAGAATGGCATTGGTGGGAGGGTAGGAAGATATGTTCGGAGAAAATAGTTTTGAAAATAACCTGCAAAAGGTAGGAATTTTGTAACCGAGACAGAGAAGCGATGAGAGGAATAAAATAACTCTAAGCTGAAGTAATGTATGGGATAAAGCTTCGAAATACCTATATAGTTTGAAATATATTGTAATGCAATCTTATCGAGCATGATCCCTATTTTCTCGCATGCAGTAATACTGTTACTCTTTCGGCGGAAATCTTGACTAGCTTAGTTAGCTTATCGTGCTTTTGAGGCTAGTTTGGGAAACATTAGGTATTTATGTGAAGCTAACACTGACATTTCAAACCTCCGCAGGCACGCCTTCAGGTACCTGAATCAGTCATTAATCAGATTATATCTCTAAATAGGCTTGATATGGAGCTTTATAAGTATGCTCAGGGCATCTTTTCCCAGCAACATACAAACACAGTTCAGAAGCTGGTGAGTGATTATACGTTAATTTTTTCTGTGATATATTTAGCCGCAAAATGGTTCCAATTTTATGGTTGCCAGATGGTGATTAAAATTTGAATTCTGCACATTTTCAATTGTTCACAATTTAAGTATTCTGCATTCCATTAGCCTTTTTGGGAACAGGGATCGGGATCACCAGGATTTGAATCTTAATCTTAGAAGTTGCCACAAATCATAGTCAGGTTTGGGGGTGCAATTGATTCTGGAATTGGAGTCAGGAAAAATCCTTAGTTGGAGGAATTTCGGGCTGTGTAATCATTACCAACCCCTCGAGCTTAGAAATCCAACCCGCCGTAAAGCCAAACCTCCCTCAAAACACTGTGTCTCTATGAGCTTCTCTTGTCATTCTTCCCTAACATTCTCAAATTGCAACGCCTTACAAGTTTTGTCTCCTTTTCCACTTAATTTTGAAGAATCAATTAGTTTTCGGAAGATCATCTACCTGAGATTTGGAAGAATCAATTTTGTAGTTTGGTTCCATCGCTAGTTTGTTCGGCAATTTGAGAAATTTAAAGTGCAGTTCTTATGAGATGGGAATTGTATTCTGTGTACTATGCAATTTTTATGAAATTCAGGAATTAGTTGGTGCCCAATTTAGTGGGCCCATGATGGATTCTAGTCACAGTTACGAACTCTTTTTTTGTCTCATTGCTGACTTATCGAGTTGGGTAATACTTTGACATCCATTTCTGCACACATTTTGGAAAGTAGTTTGCTTTCGTAGGGCTTGGAAACAGTTTTACTGTCAGTGATCTATCAAACGGACGCGGATCCTCTCCAGTACCCTCAAAGTACTGGAGGGTCCAGTTATATCCTATGGCCAAGATTCATTTGTCCTTGAAAATCCAATGGCTCATATTACTCCTTCATTATTATTATTCCTCCTATTATTTACTTCTTCCTCCATTGAATTAAATGCTTCTTCTTCCATTCACCATCAATGGTGAACTGGTAATGAGTAGCATATCATCCCATCTGGCCACCATCACAAATACCCACCCCTGAGATCCACGGGAAATTCACCGGAAACACTGTACCGTCACTTCTTCGATCTGTACCCTCGACTTTTCGAACCGTCAGAAGCTACCGTTACCCATCATTGATTTCCATCTCTCTCGTCACAAAACCACCGCTGCCGCCACCATCAAATATGTGTTCAGCCTTCACTCATCATCCGTCGCCGGATTCATCACCACCAAATCAGTAGCTTAGCCTTGTCGGAGCCGCCTTGAAAATTTGCACCTTATTTTGTTTCCTTCTAAGATAATTTAAGAGGACAAAAATCTCGAGATTTGATAGATGATGATGATGATGATGGACCATAGGACTTATGCTTGACAATGGAAATGGAAATGGAATTAGAAGAATTAATGGGGAGAAATAATGGGACTAACGAGGATGGAGAAGTAACAAACAGGAAGAAAAGTAAAGTAAAGATCCTGGCCCTTGCTTTTTTTTTGCTTATCCACGTGGCTTTAGATCTTAGTTTGAAAAGGCAAGCCTCAACTCCGCCTCAGGCGCGCCTTGGTTGATGCACTATCCGAAACGCCTCGGTGCACTTTAGGTGCGCCTTTTGGACAAGGCTCACTAAGCGAGGTTCATTAGCACATCTAAATCTTTAGATATGCCTTTTCTTTGCACCATTATTCCTAAACTTTACTCCTTTAGATCTTAGTCAGCTTGAAAACTCCTAAAAGAAGTATTGTTGCCCGAAATTTTATTTGGGAAATAAAATAAAGCTAAAAAAATAAGGCGCCTCGCGTCTAAAAGGCGCGCGTCTTCGCCTTGCGCCTCAGCCCCTTATCGCCTCGGTGCGCCTCTTCAAACTAAGGGTTTTATCCTGACCAACTTATTGGTATCTGTGCGTCTAACATGCAGCACTGCTTGAAGTGTTGTGAGCTAATTAAGTGAAGTTAGAATCTCAAGCACACGCGTGCCTAGGTGCTGTTATAAAGTACTCGCAATAGAGTATGATAAAATTGAAAATATCATGTTTCCCAAACAGGGATTTTGCCTTTCGGTCTTCAAACCTGTATTTTCATGTCCCAGGTTTCCAAACCAATTTGAATTTCTGATTTTCAAATCCCAATTTCCCATCAAGGATTTGAAATGAGAATCTAGTCTACGGTTGCTCTCTCAAGTAAATCTAATCGTGAAGAGTCTTTAAGTTTTTTTTTTTATGTTGTGCTGCCTCTTTGGTTTTCGCTCTATGCATGTCAAAACCGACCAAACAAGTCAGTCATCAACAATTAATCTAAGTTGATGGGCGTACTGCTTCTAGTGGTGGTGGAAACTGAAAATTACTTCATTAGTACTTCGTATCTTTTACCCCCCAAAGCTCCCAAAAAACTTCCTTGAAAGTTATTTTTACCTGCTAAGTGCTAATACATGGACGTGCTTCGAATATTCGTATATAGCAATGTTATCTTAATTTCATGCTTGCGATTATGTTATAACTTCCCTCCATCATTCAAGATGCAGGAGACTGAAGAGATCATCTCAGTGAACTCATTGGCCAGCCCACCTTGGAAAGATATTTTATTAGTCATGGCAATTGTTTTCGTGGTTCTGGCTCTGTGTGTATGTTTAAACGCAAGAAGAAGAACGTTTAAAGTTAAGGTATGAAAGTCGTATATTTGTAAACATATAGACAAATGCGCTACCTCATCATTTGAAGCATCTACTTTGGATGCATCATACAATTTCCCTCAATTTATTAGGGTTACAGTGGATAGCATTGAGGTTCATGTATGTTTTGCCCTCCCTTTTTCTTGTGATTTGTATGACTAGTTAGGGGAATTGGAACCGCGGTTATCAACTGTGGTGTTTTACTCATAGTGCTTCGTGTTTGTTGGCTTTCTATCTCACCGGTTCAACAAAACATATAGAGACATGAATTTCTGATACGATGAGGGCTCTCTTGAAAGTTGAAACCTAGTTAACTAATTACAAGAATTGTTTTACATGTTTTTGATACTCCCTCGATTCTAGTCATTTGTCTGCCTATTTCATTTCATTTTGGTGTGTCCGAGTCAATTGGTTGTCTTTCTATTTTAGAAATGCTTTTAATGCATTTTGGTGTGTCTGAGTCAATTGGTTGTCTTTCTATTTAAGAAATGTTTTTAATGGGCAATTGGATCCTCCATACTCAACTTGGTCCAGTTGTCGTCTAATAATTGACCCCCTCGCCTTTTACTGGTCTTCGTGTCAAAACTAAAGGTAAACAAATGACGAGGGCAGAGGGCGTATATATCAAGATCCTTCATAAGGCAACCTGTCCTATTTGTGTGTATACCAATAGATATAGTTTCCTCTTTAAATTTTTAGTCTTCACACAATGAAATATGAACAGCATTATCAAATAAATGAATATTATTATGATATTATCTGAATTACTTGCAATTTCAGAAAATATAAAATAAGAATGTGTAAAACACGAATGCAAAAAGATAAAGTATGTCTAATGTTTGTTTAATTTTGTAGGAGTAATCCAATCTTTTCTGTACCTCCAACATCGTCAGTAGACAACAGGGCACACATACAATTTATATCGTCAAGCTAAATAAATGGCTACATGAGTACATGTGTTGTACGACAGATCGCTTCGAAAAGCTTCTGATTTTGGAAGCGTATGAAATGTATCAGTAAGTAGATTATATATTCGATGTATTATTACCAGTTGTATAGTTTTTGAGCAGTTTTTGAGTTTTGTTTTAAAAATTATGAGTTTACTATAAAGTTTGGAGTTCATTTACTTAACTATTAAGTTCAAAAAATTACAATATAACTCAAAAATATTACATAATAAAAGGTTAGTTAAATTTGAGTTTTGATAGAAAAAAATTAAAATCCAACCTATAAACTTTAATAAACTAGGAAAAAATACATATGCTCACAAGCAAAAAAAAAAGGTTTGAAGTAGTACATCCTATGTATGTTCTTTTTTTTTTCGAAATGTAGTTCTTGAAAAGTAACAAATTGTTCGTCAGAAGCTAGGTAGCACCGACACAGACACTGGACACGGCTTCCCATGAAATTTAGAGCACGTAACACATTATTTAAATTAATAAAATTATATTTTATAGTTATATATGTACGATTTTAATTTTGAAAAAGTATTTGATATTAAATTTAAATAAGTGAAGATAAATTTGACATTGATTATAACTCATTCCCATTTTCAAAACTTATAATTAATCTCTTTAGACATCATTTGCTCAAATTCAACTTATTTCCCCCACCAAATTTCACCATAAAATAACCCACGCCATTCACCTTAAATTCAATTTCATTCCGTTTGAAGGCGTGTCCAAATACCATGAACAAGTGCCCAAATAAAAGAAGAAAGTTAGACACACCTTGTTTAACACGTTTTAACGAGTGTCGTGTTCGACACGCCTGTCCAACACTAATGTGTCGATGAGGAGGAGTGTATGTACTACTTAGTCCACCTAGGTCAAAAATACGCTACAAATCCTAAAAAAAAGTTATGAAGGTTGCTTTTAAAATTTATTTAAGTTACTTTTAATCATCGTGTATCCATGGCCATAGTAGCCAAAGTGAAATAGCTTGGCATGGTTGTTCAACGTCGTGTTCTTCACTGTGGGAATGAAAGAGGGGTAAGATTGGAATGAAATAGATGGGGGAGTTTTTTTTTATGCGATCCTCAAAGTAAAAACCTTTTAAAAATTTTTTTTTCCAAGGGTCTTACAAACAGTCACAGTATTATAATAGAAGTTTGATCACCTTATCAAAATGTGATGTGTTACATTAAATTCTACTCCGTATTAAACAAATTAGCCTTATATGTATAGAGAGTTATAAACTAGGTAGCACGGACACTCCTCCTAACTAGTCGTACTGTGTCCGACACCGTGTCCGACACTCGGACACCCGACACTCGTCGGACATACGCCTAAACATGTTATAGGTTAGACAAGGAATAAAACGTCAAAGAGATCGATTAGAAGATCGTTTTGGGTGAGAAATGAGAATAGTTATAGTCATATGCTCAAATTTGACCTTCATTTATCTAAATTTAATACCAAATATATTACAAAACTAAAATTATACGGAGTACATTATTTATAACCATAAAATATATATTATATTAAATTCAAAAAGCGTGTCCGGTGTCCTAAATTTCATGGGATGCCGTATCACGTGTCCGTGTCCGTGTCTGTATCCGTGTCTGTTTTGGTGCTACCTAGGCTATAAATTAGTCATATAAAGTATATGTAATGAAAATTTAGATTCTTGCCAAATTGAACAATAACTACACATGAAATGTAGTCTGAAAGTCATATCGGTTCACATATTTCAAATATTAGGAAAATGGCAGCATGGGCCATTGGTACTCCTCTAGAGTAAAGAAATTTGATGTCTTGAAAGTGATATAGATATCTGAATGGTAATAGACGACCTATATAGAAAAGGAATGACACCATATATATTCAGATATCATTGATTAGTACTGACAATATCGCAAGATGTTGAAATTATATCAATATGTTTAAGGAACCGATATGCATTTGTGCGCGGAGTTTAATGGACTAGAAATGGGGATCTTAATATCTTATATGTAAGTCCAATTTTGATTGTCGACGTGTAAAGTTTGATTATAAATGAGCTCATAGACCTGAAGTCCATCCATTGATCTGAAGTCAATCGAAATTATGAATATTGCAAAAGAGACTCTACACTTTGCATTATCGAGTCATCATCATGTGCATTTAGAGATTAAGTTTATCATTTGCATATTAGTTTTTGAGTTTTTTTGTCAAAAATTATCTTATATTTAGTGGAATTTGTAAAAATATTATCTTATATTATTTTTCTTGTTTTATACTTCTTTGTTTTCTCATTTTATTATCGCAAAATTTTGTCAAAATTCGGGTCTTTATTGTAGGGTAACTCGGTGAAGTTTGGTCTAGCAAAATAGGCCCGTAAACTTGGGTTGTCTCAACACAGCGTACACATTTGGGCTATTTAAGTTTCCGAGTGGCCCAAACTCCAACGGACCTGACCCGCCATCAACATTGCGAAATTAACCCTTTGTAAAATCGTAAGAAATGGGTCATTGACCAAGTCCAACCAAAATAAAATAAATGTCCCCNAAAAGAAAAAAAATGAAAACAAGCAACGGAAAGAAAAGCGAAAGGAAAAAAAAGGTAGGCAGAAATACAAAAGAATAGGCATAAAGTGTGAAAATTCATGGAAAACGATCGAAGTGATGCACAACCATGCAAACTCCATACACGCATAACGTTCTTCTACTTCTACTTCTACTTCCACTTCACCCTTTTCCTTATTTTAATCTACTTTTCCCTTATTTTATTATCCCTTCTCTTTGTAACTTCCTTTAATTTGTACACATAACAGTATAACACGAGTTTTTCGTATGAGTCAGTTTTGCAATAAATTATTGTTATACAAATTATGTACATGAAAATTGTGACCTTTTTTATGTTTTAAAAAATACTTAGGCTTTGTTCGGCTTAATTTCAGCTTTTATTTAACTCAATTTAATTTAACTCGGCTCAGACCTATTCTTTTCGGCGGAAAAGAATTGAGCTGAACTGAACTAAATGAATGCGTTAACTTAGGAAGAGATTAGCTGAACCGAACTGAATGAAACTCGAACTAAGTCCAAAAGAACCTGACCTTAATTCAGCCCACTTCAGTTCAGCTCAGGTCATTTCAGATCTGTTTATTCAGCAAGTTCTAATTCAGTTAAGCTCATTTCAGCTTATTTCAACTCAATCCAGTTCAGGTCAATTTCATTAAACCCAAAAGAACAGGGCCTCATATATGTGTCTTGCTACCTGTTATACTTGTAATTTGGCATACTATTAACACAAATATCACATATTCAATTGTAAACATATTTTTTCTCTACAAAATTAAATAGTTTTAAAACTCAATTTTTAATTAGTAATTTGAGTATCCTAAGAACTATTTATAATGTTTAGGGTACCAGTGATATTTTTAAAAAACGAGGAGTATCATTTAAAATTAGAAAACACATAAGGGTATCACATACAAAAAACCCAATACTCCGTATATTAAATAATTAATTGCCTATTGAAATTTGATGACAGAAGAAAAATGTATATGAATAACATGATCGGAAATAATTCGACTCGAATTTTATCTCAACTAAGTAGTAACCCACGTAAATTTAACGTAATGTGCTTGATTATCATTGATATATACAATTATCAAATACGGCACAATGCCAGTATAATACAAGAAGGAAGGAGGTTCGAACTATTCTAAGTCCTTGTTCATTCTGGCTTAATTTCAGCTAATTTCAATTCAGATTAACTTTATTCGGTCCAATTCAATTAAGTTTTTAGTTCAACTTCATTTAATTTAGTTCAATTCAGCTCCATTCAATTCAATCTCGTTCGAACCAGTCACATAACCTCTCACTAATTTGTAAATTGTAACAATCGTGTAGTGCCTAAATAGCTGTTGTAGTAACACGCAAAAACGTCGTTCAAGTTGACCCTTTTTCCTTATTCTACTCCACTTTCTCTCTAGTATTGTTAAATAAAAGCCTTAAATAAATGCTGTTTTTTTATTTATACTCCCTCCCATTCACTATAATGTTCCCTCTTTCCCAAAACGGATTATTCAAGTAATGTTCCCTTTTCCCTTTTTGGTAACTTTTACTCTTATTTTATTCATTTCTCTCTCCTATAACCAAACCCCACATAAGAGCATCTCCAATGCAAGCTAACATTTTAGTAGCTTAGTTTTGCCACTTGGGATTTTCAAGCTAAAATCACTCAAGCTACACTCTTCTCTAATGCAAGCTAACTTCATTTTATTTTCAAATGGACCCATTTAAAGGGCAAAATATTAAAAAAATAAGAAACAAGTCTCATCCAAGCTAATGGCTTGGCCAAGCCAATTTCTCAAACCAAGCTAACATAAATTTTGTGCTCCAATGCTAAGTCATTGGCTTAGAAACTCAAGCTACTCCAATATTAGCTTGCATTGGAGATGCTCTAACTCTTTTACTTCTGTTTTATTACTTTCCATAATGTTTTGGGCCCACAATTCCTTATTTAATTTCTAATAATTCATCCTTCTCTCCTATTACCAACCTCACACAACTCTTTTACTCATAATTTAATACTTTTCCTAAAGTACCGTGCCCAATGCAAAGGGGAACATTATGATGAATGGGAGAGAGTATATTTTTTGAAAAAGGAAAAGGGGGTGTCTTTGCAGGTTGATGGTTCATTTAAGATTAGACATTAATTAATCATCCACCCTCCCAACTCTCACCCTCATTAACTCTTTCTCTCTCTTCTCACAACAAAATCACACCATTCTCCCTCCCCACCCCACCGGATCTATCTGACGACGTCGTTTAGCAGCACTAGTGACAACACCAGCAAAATGTATAAGAACCAGCTGCAAGAGCTGGCGCAGAGAAGCTGCTTCAACCTGCCTTCATATACTTGTATAAGAGAAGGTCCGGATCACGCGCCCAGGTTTAAAGCCATTGTTAACTTCAATGGTGAAAACTTTGAGTCTCCTAATTACTGTACTACCCTTCGTCAAGCTGAACATTCTGCTGCTGAAGTTGCTCTCTCTTCTCTCTCCTCTCGCGGTCCTTCTCATTCCCTCGCCGCCCGTATTCTTGTTAGTCTCCTCTTTTTCTCTCCCTTTCATTTCTTTACCTTTCATTTAAACTCAAATTCTAGAATAAGACGGTCTCACGGTGAGACGGTCCTTTTTATTGCAATCAATAAGAGAATGTTTTTTACACAAATGGACCGTCTCACACAATAACTAACAAATAATTGGGCTTGGTAATTGGTGAAATGAATTAGGAAATAATGAGAATGTTTGTTGGTTTATCAAATTTAAAAAATTTAGAAAATTTTTAGTGAATGTTTTTTGTGCCATATTTCTATGGAGTGGGAGTGTCTAAATTTAGAAGAGCATTGAAGAAGATTATTTAATGATATGCTTATTTAATTACTACTCTAGTGAATTTCAAATTAACTGCATGTTTTTGATGTATTTATTGTGATTGGTTCCTCATAAATTTGAGCTTAATTAATCCATTTTTTTCACCATTTATTCTACTCATTTATCGATCATTCCTTATTCTTTCCGGTTGTATCTTTTTTCTAGTGCTCTATTAAATGTAATAGTAATCGTAATAAATTTACCAACACAGTGTAATTCATCAATGGACAATGATTTTGATCAACCGATTTTGTGAATGTCGAGGTTGAGTTGTGGTAGCCGAAGAGGGCTTCTTGTATACGGGTATATGAGTCTGGTAGTAGTTTATAGGTTGCGAAAGAAAATTCAGTGGCTATTATCTGTGTTACGGATTTGATGGACTGATGTTGATATCGGTCTTCTCATTACCTGTTACACAATGCCCTGATTATTTGCGGTAGATATTTTGAGAAAAGGTGAACATTGCGGTCTATACCCTGATGTAGGAAGAGTGGTTAGCCACTCAAATCGCTAGTGATTGCCTAGAGCTTAAATGTAAACAAATACTGTATGCGGTAGATATTTTGAAAAAAAAGTGAATGTTGCGGTCTACAACCCTGTAGTAGGAACAATGGTTAGCCACTCAAACAACATTGATTTGCCTAGAGCTCAAATATAAACAAATACTGTATTGATTTGATAAATGATAGGAGCACATACACAGCCTTACTTTTAGCGGGTGTTCCTATCAAAACAACCCCGTAACTAGGAAAGGTGCAATATATGTCGCTTACTTGTTTTGGCAGATGTTAGGAGCTCTCACCTTCTCAATTCTTAATTACTACGTTTGGACAGGTTAAGTTTTGTAAAACCATGAATACGGGTATGGGGGAGGCTCATTATGAGGAGAAAGAGCTCACTTCATAAGTTCAATGGGGGTTTCATCCTCTAACCAATTGGTGATAGTAGCTCCTTCGCTTATACAAAAAAGTAAATTTCCTCCTCATTTTGTCAATGTGTGACACTCACATGTGGGTAAATCACATAATCGGAGTTCCTCCTAAAATCCACACATGTGGGTAAATCACATAATCGGAGTTCCTCCTAAAATCCATAGTAATAACTTAATAAGTATGCACTAGAGTCATAAGAGTGTATGTTGCATTTCCTGAAATCCAGTAATTTAACGATTATCCCTCTTTGATCTGGTCTGGATAACAAGTTATCTTTATATGTCTTGTGTGTAATTCTGAATATTGGGTTTGTGTACTGATTAGTTTGTGTTTGTTTAGGATGAAACCGGGGTCTACAAAAACCTGCTACAAGAGATATCACAAAGAGTCGGAGCCCCATTGCCGCATTACGTCACTTACCGATCAGGGTTAGGACACCATCCTGTTTTTACTGGTAAAGTAGAGCTGGCAGGAATCACGTTCACAGGTGAACATGCCAAAAATAAAAAACAAGCCGAGAAGAATGCTGCTTTGGCAGCTTGGCAGTCTCTAAAACAATGTAAGTTCCTAAATGTCTTATATGCGAGAAAAATTTATATACATTGTTAGTTGCATAATCTTTGTATGCCTAGTTACCTCTCCACCAGTAAACAAGAAAGAAACATAGGAGAGTCATCCCCGAGTTTATATATTATAGTTTTTTTAGGGCAATATAGTTATAGTTGTGCATTAGTTTTCAAATAAGAGTAACGAAGTTGGTCAATGTTTTTTATTTCTTTCCAAATTATTGCAATATTCTCTTAATCCTCATTGTTAATCTCATAGATTCATTTTCCATTAAGCAAGCTGCAACTTCCATCTAGATCGTGTTTTTATCAAACATTTGTGTCATTTAGTGTTGTTGTTGGGCTATATATTATCAATAGCAGTCAAAAAAACAAAAATTCTGTTAGTATGTACACAACTACTTTTTTTCTGTGTTTAATTCTCATTTAGGTACAAACATGCAACCTACTTTCCGAAAATTCTTTGTAAAAGTTGTCCAGTGATGTAATAATTGATTTGGCAATGTTTCCGTTTTAGCATGTCATTAACATCACCGTAGTAGTTGTGCACTTCTCTTAAGTGACAGATATCCAGCATTGTACTCAAACCTTTGTCATATTATAGTAAATAGGCTTCTGAAAGTACGAACTGATTACCTCAAAAAAAAAGTATGGTGTTTTTAGCCAATCGAGTCTGTTTCTTGTTTCTTTCACGTGGAAGGCAAACTCCTTTGACGGTAATGTTTGATTTTTCTTTTGTTTTGTTTTCTGTCTGAATAGTGGCACAGCAAACAACAGGCTTTCCCTCTGAACATGAGAACTCTGACGAGCTAGAACAGGTTAGTGTAGCGCGGGCCTTACTAAACTATCGATTAAGGGAAAGGATGACAGGCGCATCGTCAACTCCACTACCATTTCCCCAGACATTTCCGGTGCAAAACCCAAGACCGGCAAGCCCACAACGTCCTGCTGTAACTACATCTAAGATTCTTCCTCTTATCTGCCCAAAAAAGACACCAACTCGAGTCCGCCCCTCATCATTCTTAATCCCGGAGAATATACTCTCATCATCCGAGCCTCAGGTCATCGAGTCTAGGGGAACTCGGCCTCTGAGATTCCCTGGAGTTGGGGCCCCACCATATATACCAATCCGGCATCCCCGACCACCATGCCGTAATATGGCCCCGCCTGTAACAATTCGGAATGCAGTGCCTTGCTTCTCTGCCCCTCCTGTGATGAGGGCAGCTCCACCTGTGCGAATTGCTCCACCTGTATCTATTAGACAGAGTGTACCTGTGTTCTCTGCTCGACCGGTTTCAAATGAAAACAGCTCTGTGACTGTTCAGAAGAAAGCTTCAGATAAAGTAGATACTTTTCAGAACTCAACTGGGAAGGAATCCCAAATATCAGCTATACCCGCTCTCTGCCCTGCTGAGACTAGGGCTCCCCCTGTTCGGATTGGGCGACCGGTTATTAATGACCCACTAGCTCGAAGAGAAGATCCACCAAAGTCTGCGGAGCCCCGTGAATCCGGTAAGGAGACAGATTCTGATAAAGGACCTCAGGTAATTGATGCAATAGAGAAGAAGCTGGAACAAATAAAACTAGAAAAATCCTTGTAAGGATGAATGTAGCTCTTTTAGGAGTATTACATCAATGGGTTCGATTTTGGTACCAGGTTTGATCCTTGGTTATCGATCCCATTTTGTATGATAACCCCCTTTATCTTTGTTAATTTTTTTTTCTCTTTAGTTTATCTTGTATTTCAGTTGGCATATCGTCCCTGTTTACATACAGCTATATCGACATTCGAAACTAGTGGTATATTACTATATTAGCTTGGATTATATCAAAAGTTGTTTACTATATGGTCTTTCCGGAAAGAGATTATTGTCATGATTACGGCACAA
>JAGPOY010000607.1:4918-26929 GCA_018983105.1 Silene uniflora | reverse complement strand
ACTTCTCAAATAAAAAGTAGAATTTAGAGTGGAGAAAAAAAAAAACAATCATGTTGAAGACCAACTCGCTACAAAATAAGGAGTAATACTTTATTAAACATCTATATATCGATTAATTATAAATAAAAGGAATTATTAAATACTAATGAAATTTTTGAATTTTGGTATTACACAAATTAAATAATAGCATGCCATGCAGAAATAAAAGACACAATAGTCAATAGATAACAAAATATACACTTTTATTTCCTTGTATACAAGAAGTATGGGAAGAATAACTACACAAATTAAAGTTCATTATGTAATGTTTCGAGAAGAATAGGTGTTTTTGTTTATTCTAATATTCTCCCTATTCAAAGTCCACCTTCATTCCCAAGTCTTACCCATATGATTTTACTAGCTCATGTTACCTAAAAGCCTCATTCTTAACGCTAGTCATAAGTCAACAACACACTTACACACATAAATTTAATCAATCATTTTCGAATGGGTCACAATTACTTAACTCGTAATATCTTTTCGCATTATTTCGACTTAAATAAGATTGAAAAGATTACAAAGTTTAAACCGTCGAATTTTACACATCTTTATAAGCTAATTTCGATATTTACCAGCAGATATAAATAATGATAACTCATGTAAATAATTTACGATCATAACCATTTTTTTTGTAATTAGGTCTTATTCTTTTCAGCTAAACTCAGCTCTCATTAAGCTCTATTCAGCTCTATTCATCTCAACTTACTTCAAATTTGTTCAAATTTATTTAGCTCACCTTAGTTCAGTTTAACTGATATAATCAACCAAAAGAACATCTGATCTCCTTAATCACGAATTTTTATAATACAATCTCGATTTACGTTCCTCAATTGTTGTAGTATATATGTATTATTAGAGACAAAAAATGGAAGAGGATGTCAAAGGAAACATTGATAAAGGTATCTTTAACGACAAGCCGAACATTGCCCTAAAATGGCCTTTTGACTGTGGTCGTATTCACATAATATGCCATACATCCTTACAAAAATACAAGTAATCTTTTTCACATTTTATTGAAATAAAAATATAAACGGTATTATGGGCTTATGTCAATAGTCAAAGTCAAACACAATTAGTACTTAGTTTTATGTATAGTCTATGTCTATATAATTGTTTGTTGAACGACATACGTCTTTTTGTGGTGATGCTGAATCCAATATACAAAATTATAAATTTCTACTTTGCATGTGCGACCTGGATCAATTTTGTACCATCAAATATAATTATAATTATATATTATATATGGAGTATTATACGGAGTATATTTTTATCCTGCCTACGTTATTGTGGGTACACAAAACTTTGCGTAATGGTTGATTTATAATAAGTTTCTATGTAGGATGTCCATTTATATAGGATAGGCCGTAGACGTATACGGAATTACGGACTCCGTATTACTATTTACTCCTTTAACGATATTGTAGATGGATAAGACGGGTAAAGACGAAATTTACAACAAAAATGATGATAAAATATTTTAGCATTGATAGTTAAATTTGAATAAGAATACTGAAAAGTGAAAACTTTATTGATGCGATAATTTTATGAAAGGATGTATGTAGGATTGAGTGAGAGCTTACCGCGTACAACGATCTTATCTGAATTTTCAATGCTTATTTGACAAATAATGATGATGATGATAATAAAGATTAAAAATTCAATAGAGGGACGTGTAGTAGCATGCATCCACTATTGGAGTATTATATACACATCAGGGCGTCATATACAAAGCACCAAAGTCACGAGGAATTAAGGTAGCACCTAATTCTTTAGGTCATATAAAATCATCACCAATTCACCATCATTAATTATCTTTTATCTTATTTTCCGCTTTAATTATGGCTGAATTTTATTATGATATCGTGAATATTAAAAAATAATAAAACTTGATAAGTACACATACGAAATTTTGTTCTCTATTTATCTATTTTTTGTTAGCCCTATTCCTTAAGTATAACTTAGATAGTATAAAATTATAAATTACTCGATCTTTAGTTGTTTACAATTTGCAATTGACGTCCAATTTCCAATTGTGAACAAATTTTGAAAGGCTATGAAAATTTGAAACTTAAACCATATCGAAAATCCAATTATAGTATAAAGTGATTTTCTCATTTTTAAAAATCTTATTAAATTAGTAAGGATTATTTTATTTTAAAAATGTGAGATTTATTTACCCATAAGTTGGAGGTAAAGATTAAAGCATGGCACCTGACACACTTTTACGCGTTACGATCAAAGCAGGTGTGCATGGCATAAGCATAGCTTTGCGTTTACATGCACTTTTCTTGCTTCTAATTTACAAGCATCATCACAAAGCATGCAAGCTTTATTATGAGAGAGTTGTGGTGGAGTCCGAATTTTAAGTCAGTAGAAGCGAAAGAGTAATATTATAAAGAAACTTCAAAAATTTTAACTAAAAATTTTGACATTTTTCAAATGTGACTGAGGAGGGGTGACCCGTGACCGCCCCTGCTAGACCCCAATGAGAAAGTGGTTTAATTTATAAATTATAATGACCAAGGTAAACTATTACGGAGTATCTTTTATCATTCGCTAATTAGTTTTGGACAAAATAAATAATTGTGATTAACCAATACAATGAGTGCTTTTTTTTTTCCTTTCAACTACAATTACACAAGTATTTACTGGAGTCAATGTAAGTACCTAATTACTGAAAGTTAAATCAATTTTAAGAAGATAGCTTAATACGGACTAGTGTGTAAAGCATAGAATTATTCGTTGATTCTCTCCCATTCAACAGATTCTTTACATTCCATTAAATATGTTTCATGTAAGAAAACGTAAAGAATCTGTGAATGGGAGTAACATATGTGGAGTACATGTTATCAATCAATGGTTCCAACTTCCAATTAACGTAGCTATCAAAGACTCATTGTCTCAATTGTCCTATACATTAATACATGGTATTTAAACAAAGTTATCGTAGGAAAACGTCATTACCTTACAACTTAGGCTACATTCTATGTAACCACTATTTCATATTCCATTTCACCTCGTAATTAAATGAATAATGGAGATTTGAGATCCACCCAAGATTTTTGTCCGATTGATTTAACATTATTAATTTATTATATTCACATAATAATGTGTTTGTCCAATGAATCAAGGATTATTGTTATCTTAATCTCTATATATTTTTATTTTTTATAATGACGTGACACCCACAACTTTGGTGCGCATCGAGTAAACCCCTAGCCCCTAGGTATATGTAATAATGTTAGGTCACTCGGACAAAAGGCAAGTCATAAAAGGTGTCAGACTTTGAAGTCAAGAAGACATAACCTCATACCACAATAGTTTTTTTTTTTTTTTTTTTTTGTTTAGAGGGAAATCTTTCGAATTTTGTATTGACTTCTTATTTAAATCAAATCTAGTCTATCTAGGCATAAGAAGCATTCATGCATCTTAATAATGAAATTAAATTGGGCCGCTAATAAGATTAGTTAAACCCATAAAGTAAAGACATAAGCAACAAATAAAGTGGTATCTAAGAGTAGATAGATTCTCTCTTTTGGCGTTTTCAGACTGCTTCTTCTACGTTAAATGTTAATTCATGTTTCATCTTTTATGGTAAATTTACGAGTTCCATGTCCACGTTCGTATTGATATATACTATACTCAGTAACCAAAAAGTTATAGGTAATCCTTTCAAAAAATAAAAGTTGTAGGTAATACTTGAGATTTGACAAATTCTCTATAACAAATTTGATTAAAATTTTAAGTTTGAGTAGGTGATACCGAGCTTCGATCTTATGCCCACCGTTGTACTAATGCACTCCCTCCTATTCTCCATATACACTTCCCTTTTGTCAAGGCACAAGGATTATGGTGAAGTTTGTGAGTTGGAGAGATGAATTAATAAAATAAAGAATTGTGAGTTAGGTGGCGTTTGGTAATAGGAGAGAGGAATGAACAAAACAAGGAATTATGAGTTTGTGAGGTTTGATGATAGAAGAGAGAATGAATAAAATAAGAGTAAAAGTTTACAAAAAAAAGAAATGGGAAGAAAACCTGAATAATTCGTTTAAGAAATAGGGAAGTATATGGAGAATAGGAGGGAGTATCATTTTATTGGTACACTATGGTCTCGTTTGGTTGCCACTTAAATGTAGGGAATTGAAAAATCCCATGAATTGGCAAAAATAGAGTTGTTTGGTTGTCCAAAATCCCATGATTTCTTTTTTCCTAAGAGTTGTCAACTCCTACATAATGGTGGAGTTTAATTACCTAGCCTCCCTAGGTAGTTTGAAACTCCTGCGTCCATTTAATTCCGTCTTGCAAATCAAACGGATTTTAAGCAATTCACGTGAATTCTTCAATTCATGTGTTTTTGAAACTAACAGAAGATTAATTCCATCATGGCAACCAAACGAGGCCTATATATTTTTTTAGTGTATTAAATTTAAGTTTTAAAGGTTTTAGATTTTAATTTTGCGTGTTTCTTCAACAACCGCAAAATAAGAATATCCTACTCTTTACTTTTGGAAATGAGGTATAATTCACCTTCTTAGTTCAGCTATTTTGAATTGGGAAACTTTGAATCAACTCATTATGTGCACAAATTTGGACATATATACGAGTAATAAACTTCAAAATCCAAAATCATCTACGTTAGTAAATATAATCGTCATATTCATTATCAAGATAACAAAAAAACATGCTTATTAATCAACAAATAGAAGTATAATAATTTAACTAATTGACAAGTTACCAATCCATCTAAACTTACCCCATTCACAATCCGTTGACCCTGTCTATACTTCTAGATGTTTGACCTCAAATGAGAACATCACCCGGCAATTGCGGCAGTTAAACATCTCTAATCTAGAGCTATAAAAAGCTGCTTTTAGTTTTAATACTCCCTCCTATTCAGGGTTTTTCTTCCCTATTTCATTTTTCGATTATTCAGGTTTTCTTCCCTATTTCCTTTTTTGGGTTGATTTGTGTGGTCCAAATTCAATGGTGTGTTTTGTGTGATCCAAATCCACTTTTCCTTAGGGGAAAATGGAAGGGGAAGAAAACAGTGAATAGGAGGGAGTATATTTATTTGTCCACTTTTCAAGTCAAGTTAAAAAGAGAGAATGGGAAACATCTTGGATCAGATATGAACCCACTTTGGGCCCATTTAGACCAACGCTAAACTATTGTAGACCTAGAGATAATTCAAAGTCAAAGCATGACTTTATTATAAAATAATATTTCGTCAGCTAAAATTAAAAAATGTAAAGGCAATGCAAAGGTTTAACGCGTCAATACATTAGCAGACAAATTTGTTTGCATTAAAGCAATCAATACTTGTATGAGGGTGAGCATGAATCGGCCTAGGTTTGCGTGCACGTCTTCCATATTACTCCCAATCATCTACAGTGTATGTTCACAAGCACAAATACTCCTAATAAAAAAAAAATAGTGAAAAAAGATTATTTCCAGTGTACGACAACGTAATGCTATTACTAATTTACTATACACCTCATTTATTGATAACGGAGATGTATTATACAACAGCCTTAGACAACAGGAATTTTCAGTGAAAGTCGTCGAATTGCATAATCACCATTGTAAAATGCAAGTCATTACCTCCTCCTTCAATTCAATCTAGTCCTATTTGATTTGCATAAGGGGAAAATAAAACTAATGGAGCGAACTGAAAGAAATAGAGGTTTATTCACTGACCGGAAACCAGGCCACCATTAAACAAGGAAGAGTAGCTGTTTTCCGATGATAAATCAATACTCCGTACATATTTTGAGTGAAACCGACAAAAGTGAAACGATCCATTTCTAAAAAAAAAAAAAAAAAAAAAAAAAAAATCATTCATTTATTGTTGTCAATAGAAGTGTGATTTTTATATAAATGGAGCATCCTAAACAGTGTGAGACCGTCTCACCCAATGATTGGGGCAATGTTGATTAAACTTAATTTGTGAATTAAGATTTGCTAAAAAAATGTAAACATGTACAGCTCAAAGCAAATAGGGTACATTCTAAAGACTATATTGACTCCTCAAAGAAATGGGAATGTGTTTCAGGTGTTGCTGAGTTGAGTCAAATAGACGGTCAGTCAGTTAGAAGCAGCACTTAATAAAATGGGTTCCCACCTGAAATGTCATTTACCAGGTGTCCCTGAAACTCGACAGGGACAACCCAACAACAATCAAAAGTTGAAAACTAAGCATCTACTATTAGACTACAATCTGGTAATTCTAACACTTGCCAAAGGAACTTTGAAGCTCTTTCTGCAAGAGACACGGCACTTGAAGATGCAAAGTCGCGTCCAAGTTCGGTGTCGTATCATGTTGGATAAGTTTATAGAAGAACCAAACAAGGAGAAAGCAAAAGTGTTCGGAAACAGACCGATAAAACTTTGGATAAGACGGACTTGTGATTGGAACATTACCGTGTTGTAACAGGCTTACCCAAAACTCTCAGGAATTTTGAACATTAGTAAACTAAGCAATGAAGTCACGAAAACCTGAGGTTCAGATCAAGTCCAGATTCGCCATGAACGCCCTGACCGATTCACGATTCGCTTTTATAGAATGTGTGTTATTAAGTATTTTCAATAAACTATACGGAGTATAATAAAATTCACTCTTAGCGATTCGTGATTCATAGGGTATCGGGCGAATCCGGTAACACTGACTATAAGCTAGGAATCTGGTCACTAGAGCAACTGACATCATCATCAAATGTGGAAACAAGGAGTGTATATCTTAATAAAATATAGTATGGACCTAGAGGAGAGCTCCTGATAATATGTGACTAGAGCTAATAAGTAAAATACGCAACTATAACCCAATTTCTAAATCAACTCTCAATTACAGTGAATAAAAAGCTGATGTCTTATTATCACACACTAGTCATTAGAGGCTTAGACCTACTTACTCCACTAAAGCTACTATTGTAACATGGATAGTGGGGTGACGTCCATTTCAGAGTAATACATACAGATACAGGTGGGATTAAGCTGCTAATCCTGGATTCAGAGCCCTGGCTTAAGTTCACTAAAATGGGATTCCTTCTGTTACGGGATCTTCCTTGAAGGTTTCGTCTCCCTTTAAATGAGATATGTCAATCTGTTGACGATTGCAGTCTGAGCCTTAATGTCTAACTAGTATCCATGTCTACGTATCAAACGTTCAGGAAATATAACAGGAAAAAGCTTGTGAGAATGACACAAATAAGGTTGCACACACCATTTTTGACGAAATTTTTCACAACTCGTATCAGAATTGAGTGTGCAGAATATTCAAAATCAAAGAGACTATTCCATTCAAGATAAGAAAGCAAAGATCACAACAAAAAAAGAAAAAATTTTAAAGACTGTCTTGAGGAATATGACTATGTTTGACTTTTGATTACCTTGTGCTCAGCATCAAAAATTTAAACTGGAAAATGTAAACATAGCAAGTGCATAGATCATGAACTTGTAGTAAGTCGAGATGTCAGATTTCAGAAGGAATAAGTTGGAAGCACAAGAAAAAACAAACCAGAGCTTTGACTTTTATCATAAATGATCACACCCTTTTCAACCTTCATGTGACGGATCAACACATTTTAAAATGTTTTTAACACTTTGTTTGTGAGAACTGAGAACTGAGAAGGGTGTGGAAAAAGACAAATAAAGTGTTAAAATAGCCGTTCCCGGGGATAAAATTTTATTGAATATTATCACATAATATAAATTCAAATTCACAAATTCTTGTGATATATCCGTCTTAAACTTAGAACATAATATAAATTCACATTCACAAATTCTTGTGATATATCCGTCTTAAACTTAGAACGGGTTAAATAGTCCAGCATGCCTAGGAACTAACAAAAAGTTCTTCTCATCTATACAAATGGGGTGTTATTTGACCGTTTAATCATAAGACAGCTATGTCCGTCTTAAGAGACCAACAGTATAAAACTTGCATCATCAAAACCAAAGATACTATAAAAAATAAAAGGCCATCACTCACAGAGTCAAAAAGAGATCAAGTGGGGCAGCAAGTAGTAGTTCTAGGATCATATATCAAGAACTAGTCTTCATAAACTAATAAACTATATTCTGCATTTCTGCCTAACTGCTAATTAAGTCATTAGGCCTCTGTAGAGGTCACTTTGTTTAAGAAAAGGATATTATAATACTGCTTACAACTTAATCTGCTATATTAAAATAACGGACTAATTGTTTCTGACGTCTATCTCACGTACTTGTTAGGTCAATGTCTTTGAGTGACAAGGTCCGAATTCTTTCAAAAATTTGAACTAAATCAAAGAAAGGTGACCTCAATTAATGTCAACTACATGGCATATAATATGGGCTTCATAAAAAACCTAATAAAATAAAAATTCCAATCGAAATATGGCCACAAGCCCACAACGTATTTTCAAGGTCATAATTCATAAGACTAGCTCAAAACCCGTCAGGGCAAAAAAAAATATACTATTAAGGATAAGAATAAAGGGGTGAAAACCTATCTATCTTGCAACATCATCTATTGATGACCCAAAGCTATGAACGCAAAGACAATTGATAAACACAAAGAAAGAAACACAAAAAAAACTCCGGAAAGAAAGAGAAATCCATGACAAGCCTTTTTCACATATTGAGCTCCAGATGAACTGAGAAAAGACAATAAGGCAAGCTACCTCATACTGAACGCAATTTACTTTCATGCATCTTCGCCAGAACCAGAAGTGCCAACTGCAGTTTTTTGTCTACGGTGATGGACATCCCAGTTATAAACCCGAGCAACTGTAACCTGTTTGATTATTAGCAAACAATTTAGCGTCGTGCATAACTTTGTTAGCTTGGTTTGATAAGTAGCAGCCAGGAAGTCAACAATTGTATGGGTACTAAAGCAATGATATGGCTGTACGGGCACTAAGCAATGGTGTTACAAACTATTATCTAGTTTACTAATACAAGATAAATATGCTTCCTCTGTCCCAAAATGAATTATAACTATTCCATTTTGCTTTGTCCGAAAATAGTAACAAAATTTATATCCTAGTTAATTTTTAAAGTTTAAATGGATGTCTTGTATATTAATCTCTACTGACAGGGCCAAATAAGTGATAGAGTACACCTGAACGTTGGGAATCATGGTCGTTAAGATTTAAGTACTTCTCCTTGGCTTAAAAATTGATCAATAACTGACAGTGATTAAAATTTTTGGTACAGATATAGTGTTACGTTTTCAAACATAACCACCGGCAAGATTCCCTTGATAATCAAATTCTCTTTAAGCCTGAAATACTTACTCTTATGGGAGCATTTCCCTTAATGACCTCAGGAAGGGCCTACTTATAGACACTACAGCAATGATATGTTTAGTGATACAGTACAGGTGTCAGTCACTCCCAACAGCCTAATCAGCTAAAAAAAATAGTATAGCTAGTGATGAAGTTCAAATTCTTACAAACATCTGCAAACGTTTCCTAAGCTAAACATTGAACAACGGTAATCTCGAGCCTATTAACAACATTCACATCTTTACACTTTTAGGTTTAATTCTCTTACTCCCAGCTCATGCATCTTTTATTTTGTCCTTAGTTGACATAATGCAATTCAGCGATGCAAATGTCTTTGAAATGAAATGGGAAATCTACAAGCGTGTCAATTATATGTCTACACTCTACATTGATAAGCAGATTTTCAGCGGAGGAAATGTTTCCATTTTCTATTTATCGCGTTTTCTTTTCTTTATGTAACTGGTCGTTCACAGTTTCAATTGATGATTCATGTTAGCTAAACCCAAATCTTCACATATTGATATTCCCCAAATCTTCACATGTTGATATTCTAAATAGACGCTATTGTACTTGTAAGAAAATGTAATACATCCAATTTGCAGTAAAATGTCAAACCTGCGTAATAGTCACTTGGTCCCTCAAAAACTGTAGATCACCAACCAGCACATCTAAACTGGCTTTTGCATTTTCCAGGTTCTTTGTCAAAAGAGAACTTGCCTGAAAAACAGGTGCACGAATACATGAGATCGACTCTCTGTAACCTGGAACCTAAAATGCAGAATTGAGAACTATATGCCCACCTCTTCACATGAATATTCTAACATCACATTTGCCCCCAACCATAAGCAAACTGAATCTGAATCCTCTATACGAGCACGAGAATATATGCCTTCGGAAACTTCAAAATCAGCTAGCAAGGGCTGCATATAAAAGATGATACATTGCATTACAAACTTGAACAAATACAATAAGAAAAACAAAAAGCAATGGAAAAGCTTTAATTTCATTTTGTGCTTCTAAGGAAGTTTGGCCCAGCTGACTATTTGAGTATTTGGCAGGCTCCGTGCTATGAATTGCTCGGTCAATGCATTCTCAAAACTAATTAATTGAAGTGAACTACAGAGAAATCTGGGATCTCGAATTCAGAACAGCATTTGAAGGTTTTCTTGGAATATACACCACAGATGACCGTTTTTACCTCACTAACAAGGAATCAATTTTAGAACAGATTATGTAGATGCCATCTCACTAAGATTTTAGCGTGTAGTCATGCTAACAAATAAAGGATGCGATCTAAACTCATTATTAAGCCATATAGTATGAGTGTAATCATTATTAAGTCCTATAGTATGTGTGTAATTTTGCTATGATAACATAAGCCACTAGTATAAGAAAAATTCTAGGGACTGTCCTACTTATTTGAATGAATAGAGACTCCTAACAGGTTAGTAACATTAGGTTTGCTATACTCTATGAATCAAACCCCTTCAAAGTTGGAGAAAGTTGCAAAGAAAATGATGAAATCCCCCACCCCCTTTTAACCTTTCCCTTCGCTCCTCAAAGGGTTACAAGATTCACAACAATCCCAATATGCAAAAGTAATTTCAAAATGTGAGTCGCTCTGGATAGAGGATTCAATACGCTTGGGGGTATTAAAATACAGAAAATAAGCAGATTTCACAATGTTAATAGACTTGATTTTTTTTAATGTTAATATACAATACAATATTCAGGAATTCAGAATATTATAATTCTATTAGATACCATTATATATTGATATTATTTTGACTAATATTTAGAGTGGATGAATGTTGTCATTCGCACCATCACAGTTTATCTTTACCGTATGGTTCCCAGTTCCCCCTTACTCACCTCTCTTTTACCTTCTCAAATCTATTTTCAATATTATATTGTGTATCATTTCAATAATACTACAATTGATGTGTTATTATATTTTACTTTCTTCTTTGTGTATGATATTAATTTAATCTTCTTTTCACTCATTTTACTCACCTCCCTTTTACATTCTCAAATCAAAATTCAGTACATCTAAACGAATACTTTTTGGATTAAGTTTTTAAGCATGTCATTTAGTCTGAATTAAACCTCTAAGTTTCCAATTTTTCTGTATCTACAGCACTTCTGATTAAATAATTTTTGCGAATTTACCGGACTGTGTACGAATTTATCCATGAATTCGGGCGACTAGATTTGCGAATTTAGGCTATTCGATTATCGTAGGCTACATGACTGCCTCCTCTCCACTCCTCTCATTCTCTCCCGATACTTTAAACCCACTTATTGAAGAATTCTTTAACACCCCACAGTTCTTTGTGTCCATCATTACATCAAACTCAAATGAACATAACAATCTAGGACTACGTTTTCAAACGTTTCAAGCAGTTTGTCCCTATCCTTACTTGTAACTTCTTTATGTCTTAGTATCTCACGCGCGATGTTAGATACGTGGCCTAAAAATATTATAGGAAAACGTTACTGAGCCGCAATGGAAGCCATAGGGGATTCTTAAAATTGAAGTTATGACAAGGTTGTGAAGTAGGTATAAAATTTGCTCATGATGAAGGATGATAAATTTTGATTACTAACACAAAATTCCACAACTATCAAGCAAATAGAAGAAGACTCTTCAAATACTGGCCAGCCAAACTTGCATATATAATAATATTTGTTAAAAAAAACACATAATTACTGAACTGGCTATTATTTATATCCAAAAAGGAGACCAGCATGTTAAATCATATTGAAGTTGAATAAACGACATGATGAGCTACATATAAGAGATTATCCTGGTACATAGGTACACCGTACAGGCCTACACGTCTCCTTAAGCTACTAGGGTAAGATGAAAAGACCAAATAAGGGGTTCCTTTTCATTTTCTAAACGGGTTGTTCATTTTCTCCTAATAAAAGGGGAGTATTGATGTCAGCTTTTACAACATCTTTTGCAAATGATTGATACACCCATTATTATTCTTTGGGTTTTCATACCTAGTAAAAATGCTAGAGCAAAATAAAAAGGAATCCTCTCTTAATCCCTCCTAGACTCCCTTGAAAATGTATAATATAGACTTCCAAATCCGGAGATTATCCACATTAAACTATTAGAGTGATTAAAAAGTAATGTATTTGAATTTTAATAATAAAAGGCGTTAAACACGCACTAACGAGAAAAAAGGATGATCCTTAATTCCTAATGGTGAGTAAAGCCACGGATAATTTAGAGTTACTCAGTCTGAGAAAATACGACGAAGATACACAGCAACGAACCTCACCGGTACCCTTCTTCGCTTGCAACGTGGCAACAATGTCCAAGCACTTCTCAATATCAGGAATTTTTGCCTGAGAAAAAAAGACGTATGAATAAATCAAAATATAGACAATTTCAGATCATGATATTTCTTTAGTTCAGTAGTGGCGTACATAACAAGCATTTAATAAGATAAAGAACATATTTCAACAAGAATATGAACATCTCATCTACCGAAACAAGACTATAAAAGATATTCTTCCCAAACCACAGACTAAAGTTGTCAAACTGAGGAAAGTTCTAAATTTGACTCATGTCCGTCCCCTTACTGAAATTGGTTTAGGATAACTGGATAAGTAGATTCAATAGAAAGAATTTCATGTAAACAATCAGTAAGTTGCTGGAGAATAAATCAGGAAATCCTGATATCCCATAAGCCACAAGAGTTTCAAGTTAACAAATCAAAATTGCTATATTCCGCCCCTATATTACTCATTCCGCCCCTAATTCATTTCACTTTCCAACTTTGCCTTTCTCTCTCAACAATATATTTCTAACATTATTTTGTATCAATTAATCGAAAATGAGTAAAGCATGATAGGTCTTTAGTACGCATAAAAGTATTAATGGAACTTCAAGTCTTTAACAAATACTGGTGGGGTTTTACCCCAATTCCTGGAATAAAGCATGATAGGTCTTTGTTTACAATAGACTAAGGATTATACCTGAGTAAGGAAAAATAGAATTGCATAGAAAAGCATGTATATTCAACCCAGCACAAACATCTGATATATGTACAGATTATATCACCCATTCCTTTGTTAAATTACTCAACCAGACTTGATAAATTCATTGGCTTTTTTCCTCACGGAAAGGAAGGAACTTAAAAGGGATAAGAGTACCTGAAGTTCTCTCTGCTGAGCAAGAAGCTTCATCTCAACTATCTTGTATTGTTGAAGCCTGAAATATAATGCAGAAATCAATGGCTAGCGACACGTGTTACAAGAATTAATGGATTATACAGACTTATATAAGCCATTAACAGCGCATACAAGATTCAACTTTACGTACTTAAAACAGTAAACAAGAGTAACAAGACAGATGAGCCTGAATAGTACTTGCATAGTCGTATTTACAGAATTTGACCAACTTAAAACACCACACTTCCTTTTAACTTTTGACTAAAATTAAACTGATAATACTACTAGTCATCAAAAATGAATTCGAGATAAAAAATCCTATAAAAATTCACACATTCCAAGCACAGAGCATGAACAAACCAAGCAGCTTGTCGGAGATTGGGAACTCTTAACCAAAATGATCACATCGGAGGACACAATAACTCGCCTGAACTCTCAAAAGTGTGCTAAAGACTCCTCGGATGCACATCACTAAAAGACTAAAATTTCATCTATTTTTAAGTTTCTCATAGTAATTCAATCTTCCAAAATTTGGATCTCAGATTCTCGGCACACTAGTGAAAATGATGAACAACTACGCACACATTGCATAGACACAATCAACCACATTGCTCACAACATTTATACATAAACCTAAGAACAACCATACCTATAGTCTTTAGCAAACATATAGCTAAAAAATTACGTAAATGGGATACAAAATGAATACTCGTTGTGTCCTAGTCAATTGTTAACCTTTTTTATTCTTTTTGAGGGGTATTTTAATCAAAGCTAAACAATGAATGGGACACAGGGAGTTTTACAGCTACAAGGTGACATACAAAAAAAGAAATTACGTCAATTTCACACGAATTCATACCATAACGACAGTAATGATCAAACAAAATAATGTGCTACACATATTAAAAGTCTAACATCTCGCCTATTTGGTAAAGTATTCATAGTAACTCAATCTTCGAAAATTTGATCTCTACCAACAAAATTGACCACTGCTACTGATTTATTAAGTTCACACCCGTTGCATTGACACAATTGACCACTTCTACCATCATTACTACATAACCTAAGAACAGTTATAGGGTACTTATACCTACAACCTTCAACAAAAATCGAGCTAAAATCAATGGAATACATGAATACTACAGGTACAACATAACAATTTCACACAAATTGACAGCATAATACTAACGTAATGAGCTAAAAATCAAATTTACTACTGATCTAAACCTATGTTACTCCGATACTTCACTTTCTTCTCCGGTAGTCTGTCAGCCACATGACGTATCCGCCACGATACGACACGTCACAGATCGAGAGCTTCATTGTAACTGTTTCCGACACGCCGATATCGTGGCGTGTCGGATACTAGCAGAAAACAACAAGATGAGCTAATAATCAAGCTTACTAGTGATCTAAACAAAACAATCCATGAGGTGCAACTAATTCAACAACTGATCACATTACAGTAACAAATTGAATTAATTAAATCATGATATATTGAAAAATTACCGTTCCTGGAGAAAAGCGAGAGTAGAGTTGACATCAAGACCTAATTGATCGAGATAAATTTGAACATCTTCAACAAACGCCGCCGCCGGAATACCTCTTCTTTCACTCACCGTCGTCGTCTCCGCCATGGTTACCGCCGGTGTAGAGATTATTTAGGGTTTTGCGGTGGTTTAATCGGTGAGGTTGGTGGTGATTTTAGAGTGGGTGTTGGACAGTTGGACTAGGTGAAGCCGTGAGGGAGACTTGAGTCCAAATGGTGAAGATGGTTTAATTGGATTGGGTGTTTGGATTTTTGGTTTGGAGTTTGGATATTCAATTGGGCTTTGATTGTTGTGATTTGCGACCGTCTCATATGAAAATTAGTTACAGGTGAGGCATTGGACTATTTTTTCTTCACAAATTGATAGGTAAAATTTAACTCATGATATAGGTTCAACAAAATTATTGTTGAATATATAAAATGTTAATTTAGTAAATTAAAACTTTCGGTATATAAATATGGTAATTTTCATTGCAAAATACGGAGTTATGAAAATAAATAAAAAGTTTAATAGCCGATTCTATAGATCCGATTTATTGTATAATTCTACCATTTCAAGTTAGTCTAAGCTTGATACGATCTTATTAGAAGTGATACAATCTAAAAAACAGTTTCACTTTAAATAAGCAATCTTGAATTAACTCATTATGACTCATTTAAAATAAAAGTATGACTTGCAATAGCCTAATCAACTTCAATATCTTGAATGTATGTGAGCTAACTCAGAATGAGTAAATTTTAGGTAATGTTTACAAACGCAGATTTGATTTTATTTTCATGATTTCAACTGTGTATATTAAAATATTTGAATTCAATTTCAAATCCACTTCAAAAACTTTGTTTAGGGATCACGTCAACCGAGATGATACCAATGATTGATCTTTCGTGCGGAAAATATGATTGATGGAAAAAATGTATAGAAGGTTAAAAATTCTAAATAGTTTAAGCTTATATCTTCCCACCTTATAAAAAAGTGGTTAAGGAGATTTGTTGTTCATAATGAAGATTGAAGAGTACCAAGGCACACAACTTTGGCACTCTGCGCTCTAAACTTATCAGTTCATTTTATTTATTTATTTTTGGTTTAAATGAGTGCACTTATGTCGCATGTGAGAATCGAACCCCCAACTTTGTGGTTGGAGTAAGAAAGCTCTTACCACTTGAGCTAACTCTTATTCTCAACTCATCGTTTCAGTTAACCTAATACAATTCTTCTCGAGTGAAACGCCCCCTAAGATTTTACTCTAACCTTAAGTAAAGTTCAAGTTCTGATTGTTTTTGGGGTAACAAATTGCAAAGAAAGCCCAGATTCCAAATTAAATTTCCAAATTGCGAAGTAAACTCATATTTCAATTTATATTATTTTAGTCATTAATCCAATTTTATTATTGTAACTAATTAACATAATTATTCTCTAGCAAGTAATTATGATTTAATAAAATAATATAATAATTATCTACATTATCCTATGAAGTATTATATTTAGTAATTCTCAGAAACGTTTTAGGACACTATTCCTTCAAAACCGTCCTGCAAGCTCGGAACCGCTTATGTGAGCGTGTATTCCACACTACCCATACCCACAACATAGTTTTCCGATCTTATCCTCCTTTGAACCAAGGCCGTCTTCGAGATTTCGGGGCTCCTGTGCGAAACCTAATGGTGAGACCATATAAAACATTTTAAAAACAATGTTTTTTTATAAAAGTAATGAAAAAATAAGACATAAATGTGGGTATTGGGTTTTGAATTTGAGTCTTGCGTTTGAAAATCTACATGCTAACTACCAATATACTAGCTTTCAATGGCCTTTTGAAGGCCCTAAATTTGTTTATCCTTAATTTGCTTTGGTTTTCTAGGCCCGAAATTTTGGGGCCCTGTGCAACCGCACAGCCCACACTCACAGGTCCAAAGACGCCCCTGCTTTGGACCAAACCCCGAATATACTAAATACCGGCGATTCACTTAAATCATCAACATTATACTGTATAGATTTACTTAGTTGAGAAATCAAAGCCAAAAGAATGACACTAAAATGAAAAAAACTTTTGTCTCAATAGAAGAAGACAATAACACAAAGTCAATCATTAGTATCTAATGGTGAACCGAATCTTTCTTGCGTCCTTCCGGAGGACCGTCCTCCCTACACACAAAGGAGTAGTTTATTCTATTGTGTGCTCCTCCCTTGTGTGTAGGGAGGACGGTCCTTCGGAAGGACGCAAGAAAAATTCATGGTAAACCTTAATACACCTCCTTTTCTTGCATTTGCAATATCTTACTTAAAATTACTTAGCCGGATTAGCCAACCCAAATGGGCCATGTGGGCCTATGAGTCTATGACTCTTGTTGTGGTCCTTTTTGCTGTGCCATGTTCTGCTAAGCATTTTGGTCGTTTGTGTATTTATCACTTTTGTGATTAGGACAATATGTCTTATGCACATGGGGGCCTTGTTATTTGGAGTACGCTTCCTAGATTTTGGTCATACACATGAACAATTACGATGTCATTTTCTTTTTCTTTTCATAATAATTCAACATAACAAGAGATTCAATCATATAAAACGGGATTGAGCACATTATTTTTAATTTTGCACCATAATTTGGATAAAGCTAAATAATTCATTAAAACTAGTTATACTGATTGCATTATTCAATGCTATAATAGATAAAATAACGGTCATTTGATAACATTTTCTTACTATTATCATTTTAAGTCATCTAAATATCCACTATGTGTTGGTTGGCGTCACAGGAATGACACTGCAGAGAGTGCTTATACTCAACAAAAGGCGTTTAGCTAGGTTTTTTTTGTTCTAACTGAGTTGTCGGAAGAGTGAAAAAGTATTGACATCGAGTGTATTTTGCACCTACTTGTTTTGTATAAATCTAGTGTAAAGCGACAATTACATCTACTACTCAATCACTATTCATTGATTAAATTAAATTACAGGCATTTAGAAGGGGAAAAAAAAAAGTTCTGATTTCATGTACTTTTCTTTGACAAATCAAAACGTTCTTATCTTCGCAAATTGAGTATTGCTATTGATGCAATGAGATGATAAACGTATAGTGTACACAGTACATATACAGGGCTAAATTGAACTACTAAAGGCATGTCATATAGTAGGCAATCTAGTCTAGTCTAGGCACTAATGCACCATCATAAACTTGATGTTCTATGGGTCCCTGACTCGTAAGTCATCTTCTTTAAACTCAAATTATGAGTTTTTTTTCGACTTAATTTTAGTTACTCCGTATTATAGTTCAGTTCAGTTTCATTCAATTCAACTTAGCTAATTTCTTTATAAATTAACTTTTAGCTCCATTAAGTTCAGCTCCATTAAGTTCAGTTCCATAAAACTCAGTTCAGTTCAATTCAACATTTTCCAGGAAAAGAAACAGCCTTGCTCCGAATCACTTACAAATAGTTTACCATGATTCATTAAGTGGACAATAAGCTTTTCTTGGTGTCATTTCAAAAAGATCATATAATGTTTTACAATTATAATTGGTAAGTTAAGTGACTACCTAATTTAGTGTCAAGGATAAGACTTCTAAAGTGGAATTGCCATGTGCCATGGTTGTGTGTTGGTTACTTTTCATTTTAATCACACTTTATTCCTCTTAACAATAGATTAATCAACAAGATTGAAATAGTAATTATACAACAACCCCATATTAAGATGACTTAGCTTAAGGATCTCATTATTATATTAACAGAGCTCTAAGAAAGAGCAACTATAATCACAACTATAAATCTATAATCACATGAAAATCTTGAAAGCATGTTGCTAAGAAACGGTAGAACCATAAACAAAAGACCTAATATTCGATTTTGGATTCTCCTTCCCATTTTTGTGTTCCGCATTGAGTCCTCATACCTTAATCTTCTAATACCTCATCCTTTTATACTCCGTAATATCTAAAGAAGAGGGTGAAACACAAAATAAAACAAGAAAGTGGAACAGAGGATATGAATTCCTATTATTCACGATCAATGCATCTTGCTTGTGACGGGCATTATCCATCACAAGTTGAAGACGAAGACAGATAGTGCTCCTCTCACAATGAAGCAAGTGGGTGGGCAAGTGAGGTGGAAATAGAGCATCCAATAGATAGTGTCACTTGCATATTGTGAGAGGGGCACTATCCGTCTCCAGCTCTTCAATGAGAATTTATGATTCACGATACCTCAATCTTCAATCTTACCGATTAAGCTGAGACATCTCAAATCTCAATCTGATTTCAATGAAGAAATGATACCATAAAAACGACATGGTTGATAATAAATGAGTAGTAGTGTAGTACAATGTAGCTAGCTGTTAGATAATGGATTGGAGTGGTGTGCAGAAATGGTGCCAAAAACTGCATAACTTAATACTGGAGAAGATGAGCATTTAACATTTAACTGGGTGTCATAAACATCTGAAAGAGTACAGCTAGCACGTGTCGGACCACTAATGCTATGCGCCTGTGCCTTATTTACAAGCCAGTAATAGTAATGCCTTATCTAGTGTCTTCTACTGTCACTCCCAGTCTCTACCACTCTCCCCTTTTGTTTTTTCTCTTGTCATTTTCAACTTATAATAAAGCCTTTTTCTATTTCACCAGTCCTCCTCGACTTTTGTTGTTTTCTCATGGGTGTTTTTATTGCCACCACTAGAACTACCTTTCCAAGGTAGCCTATTTTATCTGAGTTGATGGTGATAGTGGTCGTCTCAACAAAAAACGACAATGGCTACTATCCCCAATTAGAGTTGTACACGGGCCGGGCTGGTGCTGGTGCTGGCTGGCCGTGCCAAGGGGCGGGCTGGACCCAGTACTAGCAATCTAGGCACGACACTACATAAGGATTGGGCTGGGCCGGGCTCGAGCCTAGCCCGCTTTGTACATACGGTTGGGACCAACCCGAGCTAAGGTAAATCTAGCGCTACCTCGACCCAAGGTGTGTCGGGCTGGCAGCCTGGGGAGAGCAGCTGGAACATGGCCCACGAGACTAGGTTGGATTGGTCCGCTACGATGCACAACTCTATTTTAAATAGAGTTGTTTATGGATCTTCCTGTCCATTCAACTCGACCTATCCCGCCCGCCACATAAGTGGGTACGGACAAGGCATTTTGAGATAAATACAAAGGCCCAGTCAACTAACCCTTCCCAAACCCGTTTGTCAGTAGGCAAAAATTAAAGGTGAGCTCAGGCGAAGCCCGCATTTGATCACCTCTATCCCTGTATCCATCTTTTGCGTGAATCAATGAAATTGATTAATAAGAGAGTTTGTTGTTGATTAATAAGAGTGCATTGATTAGTATGAGGTCTTTTGTAAAGAGGCCTAAAAACAAAGCAATGCAACCTTGACTAGACAAACAATATCATATTAATGTGAGTTGATGGTGATAGTCGTCTCAACAGAAACGACTATGCCTTCTATTCCTAATAACCGGGTGAAGTCAACTAACATACGAGTTTGATGATTAGTATGATGAGCTCTTGAGTAAGGAAGTGTAAGACAAATCGGTGCAAGCTTGCCTATCTAAATCAGACATCATAATTCATACGGAGAATTGGTTGATTAGCGGCCGTCTTAACAGAAACGACTATCCTCACCATCTCTTTTATGTACCGGTGAAGTCGGCTAACACGAGAATTGGTTGGTTGGTTAAAAGGGGTAGCCTTAATATAGGCAAAAATGGACTAGGAGGGTAGGGTGTAAAGAAAGGAAGTACTGTACTTAACAAAGAGGGAAATGACAAAGGGACGTCCCTAGTCCCAAGACAAGTGCCAAAAGACAGAGAGCTGAAAGTTTTCCCCATGTGCGTTTTGGCGCCTTTTCTCCTAAATTGGCCTTTGGATTCATAGGGATTCTCTCTCAGTCACTGAATGAATGAATCAATGATTCTGCACCATACTCTCTGAGTCTCTGCACTATTACTAAATCTCACATGTCTACTATCCTACTATTAGTATCTACCTTCTCCTCATAAATTCCTTCTGCTAATATACCCTTTTTTCCCGCAAATAGATTATACATATTACATATCACAAATATGGAGTTAGGAAGTACAATACTGATTCAAGTACTCAACGCTCCGCTAATTATGTTGAAAACGGAACGCAAATCATTAATCAGGGTAGACGGAAATGGAATAAGTAAACAATCTACAAAGACAGCTACGTTACTAATGGTGAATGCCTAACATTCCCCTCAATAGCTCTCGCAAATTGGAGGTTAAGAAGAGATAAAATGTACTCGTATTTCATTACCCTCGTCCGGTATTACTGTATTCCGTTGAAAATATAATTTCGTAAAAGACTCCCTTGTGTGTAACAAATGCGAATATTTTCAGCTTATTTATGATGAAACTTTCACTTAAAAAAGTTGGACAAGAACTTTACGGCGAAACGGAGAAATAAATTGAACATTATGGCGAAACGGAGAAATAAATTATTGTAGAGAGTAGCTGATAATGGGTAGAACAAAACCTCAAATGACAGTACCTTAAGGGATTAACTTCAATCATCGTCAACCAACATATAAAAAAACATAAATATGATCAATTTGACTGATTGACTGTCAAACTCAGTTAGCATTCAAACCTCATTTTTGTATAGTAAACCTGAGCCAAAACAGAAACCAGTATACAGAATAATAACAGCAAATCCTTGTTCCAAGAATGTTTTCTCTTTTCGCAAATTTGCTCCCCAATAGTAATTTAGGAATTAAACTCAATTCAACCTCAAAATCACGATTTTATTACCTCTTCGACTACAATACCTCAGTCTTAGTTACTAAGCAAGCTATGAGATATTCCCTGCAACATAAGTACTCCGTTTTTGTGGGTCAAATAAGCTACAAGTGCATTACAATATAAAGAATAGGGGATTCGAAAATGCAAAATAATGTCCAATATGCCACAATCTTAGCGACTAAGCTAAAATTTCTTCGATAATTTATTCACAAGAAGATTGGA
>JAGPOY010000606.1:0-22013 GCA_018983105.1 Silene uniflora | reverse complement strand
TCTTTTGAGTGTCATCGACACACACGATTTATATGTTTTACTTTGATAGGAGTTAGGAACTTTTACTTCGTGTTTATTATTGTGACATGAGCTTCTTCACCCGTATGTGGTAGTGCCAGTAAAAAGCATCAAATCTATGGAAATCAGTATAATATCTGCCGATTGCCGACTCCCATCCAAATTTCCTCATCCGGTCACATAGGTCCTCACTGTCAGTGACTAAATCTGCTTATTTTGTTTTGCAATTTCTTATTAGGGACTCCCGGCAAGTATCCAAATATATGCATGTGGAAAGGATGCCTCTAATCAGCCTCTTGCTCGACGTAGCTTTTTCCGCTGTTCTACAGTTCAATTTTATTGGAACTATGGTTCTACAGGAGTTCTTGCTGTGGCACAGTCAGATGTTGATAAAACTAACCAGAGTTACTATGGAGAGTCAAAGCTAAACTACTTGACGACAGATGGGACTCACGAAGGCCTTGTTCCTCTCCGTACGTTACGTTGATGTTTCTCATTTCAGTTATAAATTGAGGGTATTTATAAGAAACTAATTATTTCTAATCGTGTGTAGGAAAGGATGGACCAATTCATGATGTTCAGTGGTCTAATTCTGGTTTAGAGTTTGCTGTTGTTTATGGCTGTATCCTTTTTTTATTGGAGGTCATGAAGTGATGAATCAATATTAGTGAAGGAGATTTTCTGGCACGAAACTGTCGTAATATGAGTTGAAATGGGAGGCAATCAAGGCATGTTATCAGCTTATAGTTTAAAATTTGTTGCTATTGCGTTCTTGCTCTTAGAGTCTTAAATGCTATGTTACTCCGACACGACACGACACCTCGACACTTCATTTTAGACAAAAAGTTGATAATTTTGCGAAAAATAACCATATATCCGACATTCCGGTACTGTGTCGTGTCCGACACTTGCAGTCGAGTCAGAGTAACATAATGTAAACACACACCTCCATTGATGGAAGTTAGTTTTTACTCTTTAAGACACAATTAGATACAGAGTATTTATTTTGCCGAGTATAATGTTATATTAACTGAAACTGACATCACTGGTCCACTTTTTTCCATTGCTCTATTGATACTCCTTGACATAATATTAGTTATGCCGGCAAAAGCCACAGTATTTGACAAGAAGTGCAATCCAATTTTTGAGCTTGGAGAAGGCCCTTACAACACCATCAAATGGAACCCTAAAGGAAGATGTATACTACACTGATTTCCTTCCCTTATATTCTCGTCTTTATTGTTGAACGCCTTGAACATCTTAATTTTCTTTTTTCTTTTCCATTTTTAAACTATTCAAATGGTAAAAGTCTCTGTTAATATCCTTGATGTACTCCTCTGCAGTTTTGTGCTTGGCTGGTTTTGGAAATTTACCTGGTGACATGGTATGTTGAACACTCTCTCAATTTGATTGCTACCTTAGATGCATCCATCTTAAGTCTCAGCATCTGCTATATGTTGGCATCATTGCTTGTCATTTTTATGCAGTTTCATTTGAAACTTGGGATGTAATACATTTGTTCATCCTTCTTACTGCCTTTTTGGTAAATCTAAGATTTTAATATATATACTCTCTGTTTCTGTGATTCTTTCTAACAAATAATTTCAGAAACGTAATCTTGGAAAAACTAATATGAACTTCAACTTTTTCCTCACTCTCCTTCTAATCCTACTTGAGGGCATTTTCTTAAAAACATGTTGCCCAAATAATACATCAAAATAACCTTTGAAAGATGTCAAAGAAGCAAAGGGAATGTCTATTTACCCTGCATAATTCTTATTGGACCTATATCTTTTTCAATATCTTGCATAAATTGTTAATATTTTTATAGAAAGCTCTCGCTGCATCTACTCTTTGCTTTCTAAAGCCTGTGTGTGATGGTCAATATATATTGTAATTATCAGAGTTGGGACTCTGCCTTGTCATATGTGTAGATTACTTCCGTAGGTTTACTTCTTTTTTGACCGATCATCATAAATCAGATGTGGATAGGTGCTAACTATCTCTTGAACCCCCTGCTTCCAGTGAGGGGTCAGTGTATTTGTTATTATTTGGACTCTCTGCTTCAGAGCCTAGTCATAAATTGGAAACAATCCACGGATAAGTGTGACATAATATTTGCCTTTAAAACTGTTAGTTCTCTAATCAAGTGGAGAGTATTAACTTAAAGCCTGGCGGTCATTTCTACGTATTCTTTACCTGTATGAACCTTTAAATTTTTCTAGGTCGCTCAAACTTACATTGGAATAGCATCTGAGGTAGATTCAGGTGATAGTAGTTATTTAACAGATTGAGTCATATATTTATTTAGATCATTGGTGTTTCCGCGAACTTATATCAGAGTAGCATCTAGTTTTAAGGGGTTAATCTGGTCCCCAATTTTCACGGACTAGCTGGCTTTAAAGAATAGAGTAGGGTTGCACACTTCGATGTTCGATATGAATACATAACATCCGATTCTTGATATACTCTTAAGTCTTAACAAAATGTCTGATACATAGATGTTAAGAAAGAGTCATCATAGAATACACTCGAATAAATTAGCAATTCGCTGGGCTAGAGTGAATCTAGTAGCCCAGGAGTATAGACCGTTTTGAAGAAGAGGTAAGCAAAAGAAACTTTTAAAATATGGTAGGGGCTGAGCGTTAAATTCTCTGACTCTGATGGCTCAAATATGGCTCTCTTTTGGGAGTGTGGATGATCTTTAGTGAAGGGATATCTAGCTATCGTGTTCCATAGTTCTATTAGCATGCAACTGTTGGTTAGGTATAAATTCTAGCTTCGTCAGTCCGACCCTTAGGACAGATCAATCAAGGAGAAATATCTTCGGCCAATTAGCTCGCTCTTCAGTGCTTTTAATGTACTCCATAAATTGCTTGTTGTATGTCTAGAGAATGTGGCTTCTGGTTCGGTTGCTTCAGTAGTTTAGCTCTAAGGAGACTGGGAATGAGGGAAGATAAAAGGGTCTTACTGCCATGGCTAGGGTTATTTTTGAAAAGGTTTATGACAGTGTGTTGGGTTTATCTACATAAAGTTGTTGACATGAATTGTTTTGGAGCACTATGGAGAGGTTGTTTGGGGGGCTGTAAGAACTCAACCAAGTTGATCCATCATCACCATACTAGTAACTAGTATACTACATGACACAAGTTTTTCACATACTCAGAAGAATATAGGATAAAGTGGTAATATTGGTATTGTGGGATAGGGTACTTATGGTGCATATTATAAAGTAGTTGATGTTACCGTCTTGTTCCTCTTAGCTTGCACAGTGACAGCTCACAGAGACAAACAATCCACAATGTTTAGGCGTACGATACTTGCGATCTTATTTGGCATCCGACTCCCCTTATTCTTTCATAAGCAGGAGGCTTTGTGGAATAGAAAAACTGAAACTCACATTCAGTATGTTTGCATGCATGATTCTTACAATCTTGATTGCTATGTGAAACTCTCCTTGGCTATATTTGTACCCTTGTCTTTCCTTTCTTGTGTTGCTATGTTAAAATAGTGGAATTGTTGCCTCATACATTTGCACCATTGAGTGTTTCAGACCTTTTGGGACTGTAAAGCAAAGACGCTGCTGGGAACTACGAAGGCTGAGTGGTCTGTTACATATGAGTGGTCTCCCAATGGTTGCTATTTTATGACTGCATCAACAGCACCTAGACGTCAAGTTGATAATGGGTATACATCTTCTTCTCTTGTTTTGGTTCTTCTTCTACTCTATAGTGTCGCTCCTCAAGAAAAATGTAGGGAGGTCATTTACAGTAATTTTATCTCATGGTATTTGGTTACCTTTTTGCCGTCATTCCTAACTAGGCAGCATAGAACACTATGTTGTTGACTTGTAGTCTGATAATAATTGTTATTGAAGCTTGAAATTCCCTCCTTAATTGAAGCTTCAAAGCTATTTACTAGGCTTTGTATGCGTTTTCGTCACCTGCTGGTGCCATTGTTGCCAGTTCTCTTTTTTTTTGCATGCTTATAGTAGCAGTACTAGGAAATAGTGGTGCGGGGAAGGGAAAAAGTAGTTGAGAAAAGCAAGGTTGGACTTCAAATAGTACTACAATTATAGTCCACTAGTGGGTTTCAAATGATTTTTATGTACTTAAGCTCTTTGAATAGTATCTATAAGTTTCAAAACTCTTACAGGGAACACGCCTTAACCTGAACCACTGAATTTACTTCGTTTCAAGTCACTACTTCCTACCCCCGCTGCATGACTGCGTGAACTTGTTATTACTTTCTTATCTAAGCACTTCTTCACTTTTCATGCATGCTATCTTTCTTTGCTGATGACAACAAATTTTAATTTGAAGGGCAAAGATATCAGAAAATGTTTCTATAAATCTAACTTTGTATTTGATTAACATGTACAAGTGACCCTTGCAATCTACCAAATGAAATAAACAATGTGTTGCCAATTCTCTTATAAGATGTTTAGCTTGTGTCTGCCTGAGGTGATAGCTCTAGTAGAACATTGTAAGCAACTATTAGTTACCACTTACCAAGTGTCGTATGTAGTCATACACTTTCCAGCCTAGTTTTAACAATTATCACGTATGGCGCATTACCATCTCAAGCTACCACCATAACTACCACCGTCTTTCCCATGATTTCCGCTGCCATAAATACCAGTAATTCATATAGTCACCCATACCACGTACCACTGTCATACAGCACTGCCCACAAGGCAAGACCTCCAGCCCGACCTTTCCTACCCCCATTAATGGCTGTATTACCTTTTCGTCTTGGTCACCGGAAAGACTAAGGGACAAAACACAGCGGTTAGTGGATAGCAATGTTTGTGGCCACGCGGATAATGGACAAGGCGCTTGCAGTTGTTGGTCAACAAAAAGGTAGAGGGGAAATAGGGCAAGGAGAGAGAAGGGTGGGTCGAGTCACTTTTCTTCTCAATAAAACTTAACAAACAAGTTATTTGATGCTGAGAATAAGCGCGTGTCCTTGTGGGATCACATGCATATTTCTGAATCAACATGCATATTTCTGAATCAAGAGGATAACATGACTACTTACTACTGTAATACTTTTCTAGTTTTCTTTGACAACAATCCTCATATTTGGTACACGTAAAAGACTTGGAACATGGAACCCTTCAATTTTCATAGCAAAGAAAATTGAAGTGCACGATGGTTTCAAATTAACTATTTGGAAAACCAGCTATTTGAGGTAAAGGAACAATAGTATAAGTTCTATCTTGTGTGAAAAATAAAGTGTATGAGTAAGTCTAGGTTTATCTGTTGGATGCAATGTGGTACTATGCAGTATGCACGTCAACTCTGCGGTGTCGAATTACCGGATGCCTTCAGCCTAAGCTGTTGAATGCTCATTTTTTGACTTGAAGTAATGTTGAAACTTGAATCTAGAAGTGTTTGAAAATGGTTTTTTTGAAAGGGATTAATGATACATGCTATCTATAATGATAGGATGAAGATCTTCCACTACAATGGGTCGTTGCTCTTCCAGAAGACGTTTGACAAACTGTTTCAGGTATGTGGTCCTCAAATATCTTCATGTTTTGACAGTTAATTCAGTTTTCACATATTTACTGCAATTGATATCTGCATCAGGCTGATTGGAAACCAGAATCAGCGGATAGGTTTGGTGACATTGCTGAACTTGGGGAGTCCGTCGCCTCCTTGAAAATCGAAGATGCCAAATCACAAGGTTCTTTATTTCTGCCACTGTTTAAGTGCTTATCTATGACTTTTCTTTCAATTGTCTTATCGAGGGCCTTGTTCTGTTTAGGACAAGGGTCGAAGTCTTCCAAGGCTGCTCCCAAAGCCACTTCTGTAAATGTACCTCAAAAACCTGCTGCATATAGACCTCCCCATGCAAAGCAGGCTGCAGTAGCTAAAGTAGAGGTACATTCATTTTTATTTAATATCTTATTAATTTGATCTGTTGCTGTCTTTCAAATTGATCGTTTGATCATCATATGGAATCGCTCTTCCAGCTTTTTAGAATACTTGTTGATGCTCCAAATACTATTGGAATCAAAATATTTTTTAAAGAAAATTGGTCGTTTAATTGTTTGCATTTCTTATATTATGAAGTGCACTTGTTTGACACAATCCTCGGTGTAATTTTCTTTACGGATCATTTGGAAACAGAAACAGTCTCTGTGCCTTCAGTAAACAGAATAAATTGAATATGCCAATTCCCCCAAGTTCCCAACTATAAAGTCTTTGAGGCCATGGGTTAATGTAGCTGTAATATCATGCCAAAGATGGACGGTCTTCCTTCTGAAGATAAGGATGTCATTTCGACCTGTGATGATCCTGTCACTCACTTTTGAAATTCAACTGCTTATTTTAAACCTTGTACTGCACAAATGTCGTCCAAAATTTCAAGTTTCTAACATTTTTTCTGGTTTCTATGTTGGCAGCTATTTGGCGGGCCTTCACAGTAAGTTTGCTGAAATACTTCTTTTGTGTTTGGGTTTTTACTAGCATCCTTTTTCTTTCTTTTCCGGTATTTAACACAGTTTCCTTGAGGCTAATCTGACATGTAATTCAGGGAATTGAGCAAGAATGCCTTGAAGAACAAGAAGAAGAGGGAGAAACAACGGGAGAAGAAAGCATCTGAGGGATCTTCTACTGATTCATAATTGACAGTATTATGTCAATGTGAGGCTCATAGATTAGAGAGAGAAAAACAAATGCGCCGGCAACACCACAATTTTGAAGGTAACAGTAATGAGTTTCTTCTATGAAGTACTCACTTCAGGATTTTGGGCATGCCGTTGTTTTGGCTTTGCCGTAGGCCCGTAGCCATAGGAGATTTGCCATGAAATATTTGATATTTTTACATATGCGGTTTGCCAAAATTTGTGTCCTTTCATCACCGAGAGGACGCATCCAAGAACATTCATTCAGTCTTTTGTATTCGAAACTGAGCATGATCGATGATAAAAACAAGGTATTGTGTTTATATCTGAAATTCAAAGAGCAGGAGATATTTGTTTCAATTCTCAAGTTTCCACAAAAAAGTGACGATGAAGGCACCAAAGTTGAGCACTTGTCTATATATACGACGGATACTGTAATTTGGTGATATACAGGAGTGACATTCAATCTAAAAATCATTGTTTTTACGGTCACTGTAATATACGAGTAAGATGTAGTTTTTTCGACTATGGAATTATGGACGTCAATGATACATGATCGACCAAAACGAGTTTGATAATATGACTCGCAAATATCGTCATTAACGGCTGCCTTAATCACCATTTGATTAATACGAGTAGTTTCTAAATCTGTTTCCATTTTAACATGTTCCCATAATGTGAAAGAATTGCAAGAACACTACAAGCAAAACCACGCTTGTATGAGAGTCGAAACGTGATGCTAGCAACCAGAGATACATAACCCTTTGGTACTTAACTGACGATAACTTTAAGAAAAATTAACATGAAACCTTTTGTAAGTTAGAGTAGAAAATGACTTTTGAAATTGAGTGGTAAATGAATCGAAAATAAAATTCGAAGATAACAATTTAATAGTCATTGTATTTTCTATGCAAGTGCGAAATGTTTTTTTCCGAGTCTTTTGCAGCCCTAACAGGCAATCCAGAGCTGTGTAATGGAATTGTTCAATAGCAGCGTTGTCATGTTTTCCGCTTGGACATCGATCATATTGACAGTCGTCAACAAGTTTTTCCAAACTTGCTTGCCTTGCTTCACATGATCTTCTCAAGAAGCCAAGATCCTACGAGTAACTAATAGTTGAAAAGGCATGCTCTACACACACACTGTTTTACTCGCTTCAATTCGCTTTCTGTTAGGAAGCCCTCGAGTCTCAGGTTGATCAAGAGATGTTCAACCTCGTTCATTGCCCTACTGCCAAAAGAGCGTGCCATTTCTGTAAGATTCGAAGGACGCCTTGCCAATTGCAAGTGGTGTGTTCCTTTCATATTTCATACTACAGTTTAAACTTTAACATCGTGGACTCGTGGGGAATTTCGTCGACATAAAGGAAATCAATTGTATAGCTTGCAGTAGATCCCCTAATCCTAAATTGTGCTTTGCCATTTTGTTGGTAATGTCTCAAAATGCATTTGAACGACACAAAATTTATTCTTACGAGTTCATAATTGACATATCTACATGTTGACCCTATGAAGGCCGAATTAAGTTGACCCTTGCTATCTCCATTATTACGGTTTCCTAATTGACCTATCTACATGTCAAAAATTCAAGATTAAATTTCTCATACAAGGCCACACAACTATGTATTTGAAAGCTCAATTAGGACAGGTAAAGGTTCTTGCGGTAAATGTTTCCAATGCGGCCAATTTTCCTCAAATCCAACATGGGTCACTAGGCAAATTATACGCTTTAACATGCTTTGTTATCGTCATGAAAAGAACAAAGCCACATTTTGAGCCAAGCAGCCGCTTATAGAATTATACAACAAGTTAACGAGATAATTTTCGAATTGAATGGCAAACATAAAATAATAGAATGATTTTGTTTTTAAGGATAAAAAATAAAAAACAAAAAAAATTGCTGTAGCCAGGATTCGAACCTGGAATCATTTCAAATTCCGAAATTAGTTGATTTACCAATGTGCTACTACAGCTTTGATGTTTAACAAGTAAAAACAAATATATTATTAATATATTATTGTTTGTTAAAAAAACATAAAAATTGCTGTAGCCAGGATTCGAACTTGGAATCAATTTTCATAACTGTAGTTGGTTTACCAATGTGCTACTACAGCTTTGTTGTTTAAACAAGTAAAAATAAACATATTATTATTTGTAATTTTGTTTGTTAAAAAAAAAACAAAAAATGCAGTAGCGAGGATTTAATCCTAGAAACAATTTTCATAAGTAAAGTTGGTTTACCAATGTGCTACTACAGCTTTGATGTTCAAATAAGTAAAAATAAACATATTATTGTTTGTAATTTTGTTTGTTAAAAAACACAAAAAATGTTGTAGCCAGGATTCAAACTTGGAATCAATTTTCATACCGGAAGTTGGTTTACCAATGTGCTACTACATCTTTAGCGGTTAAATATATAAACAAAGGCATATTATTATTTGTAATTGGGGGCCCTAAAAGGCAGCCCAAAACTTAACCAGAATCTGTAAATTTGAATTGATTTTTTTGTTTTATTAAAATTAAATTGATCTACTAGTGTGATTCAGCACACAAACCTTATAAATAAAATAGTACCAAGCAAGATTGAAGACGATTCAAATCGCAAGCCGTAACCATCTGTTTGAAGAAAATCAAACTTAAATTTAGAAAACTATAAATAGTAAATAGTAAATTTAATAATTTACTTTGTTTAGAATAGAGGTCGTTCGTTTGCGGAAGATAATATTCACATATTGTTTTAGTAAACTAAGGTTATTATTAGCTTTTTTTAATGTATAAGTTATGTGTAAATTCTTATGATTAATTAAGCTAATACTAGATTTCCAACGGCCGGGTAATACCAAAAAATAAATTCTGAATATTTGTCTTGAGATGGGTTAATTTGAAAGCATTTTATAAGCATTGATTGTTTTTTTTGTAGACCACTTTGCATAATGTTTGAACTATTAGGGTATGATTGCTTTCAAGTTTTAAGTAGTCCCAAAACCTGAAACTAATTCACTTAGTTCAACACTATATTTGTTCTTCGACTCAAGCCCGGGCTTGTCATTCTCTACGGTGGTTTTGAGTAATATAATCATGAGGTCGACTTTCATAAACTCAACGTCATATAATTAAGCACAACAATGACGGAAAAAGTCGGAAATTTACCATGGTTGCAATGTATGCAAGGAGTTTATAAATATAATTAAATGAATAAAGTCAATATCTTACTTAAATAACTCTATTAAAACTATTTGTACCAATTACTATATTTTCATGATCAACGATTCAACGTATTAAGATCTTTAATATATGTCTTTAAAATGTTTTGCTGGAAAACCTTTTTAAGGTATCACGTCGTTTTTTTGTTCAATTTGTTAGAATAAGTTGTAAAAAGATTAAGTTTGTTTTTAAAAAATAAAACTCATTCCCCTAACTTTAGAGGTAGTTAATGTCATCGACTCATTAGGCCTTGTTCTTTCCAACTTAATTTTGGCTCATCTTCGTTTTTCTTAGCTCTATTCCGTTTAGTTCTTTTCAGTTTTAATCAATTTTGTTCCTCTCTTATTTTTTCAAAGTTAACTTTTAATTCAGTTTCATTCACTCTAACTCAGTTTCATTTAATTTTCTTCAATAAGCTCGAGTCCATTTAATTCATTTTGGCTCGTTTCAGCCGAAAAGAAACTCTAGATTGTTGATAGTAGAGGTATGTTTAGTTAAGGGTTTGTAGACTAATCAAATTCATGCTAGATTTTAATAATACGGAATAGATTTTAATACTTTATATTTATAAATAGTTTATAAAATATGAACTCTTTAATAAAATAACTATTCCTCAAAAAAAGAAAGATAGGGAGCAAATGAGAATTTGTGTATAACAGTCCGTCTTGCTTGTGACGGTCACAAACTTGTGACGTCTCACAAGCCTCTCCTACTTGCCTCTTCCACTTGCTCCTTTGTCTCACGTCACAAGCTTGTGACGGATTTTGTCCGTCACACAAAATAACAATATGTTTCACTGCATTTATAACAGGGAAAGATTAAAAAACCTTAAATAATACATCATCACTATTAATATACGGAGTATCTGAAAGTCTCAACATACAGCTTGCAAGAAAAGGAGTTCACGCTAAAGTTAGGTTCACAATCACCATTTAAACAGAAGCATATCTAATCTCAATATTTGTAAACGGAAAATGAGTTAGCTCGGCGCCATATAATAAATAGGGGCCTCATAAATAAATGATGCATGTGAAAGGGTGGCGCCAAAATCGAACGCCAATAAAAGCTGTTTTGACCCAACGGGTCAACCTGCTGTTTACAGCTTCAATGGGGCTTAGGTTGAAAAATACAATTTACTTTGGGTTGTTTCGAGTCAAGTAACTATCGCTTTTTAATTTTTATGGCCAAGTCAATTTTTAACAGGTCTAAATTACACTATTTGGTTCTCTATCTTAATTTAAGGAAAGATTCCCGTAATTTCTCACCCGTAATAATTTCTCAATTGACAAAACATGAACAAAGGACCCTTGCTTGCTAATAGGTTTCTCTTAAGACGGGTATATCCGTCTTGAAAATAAAACGGGCCAAATACTACATCACTTGCTTAGATAGGACTATTCTTTCTTGTTTTTATTATCTTACCTAGAGAATTTGTGCTCACGTATAATTACACAACAATTTTAAAACCATTGAACTCTCACATATAAACAAACACACACACAAACATGAATGTGAAGGAAGGTATTACGTAACTCCTAGAGCAAGCAATCTATGATAATCAATAATTAACCGTGTCATCAATACAGAAATCGATAGCGATAACGGCATCAATACAACCTACCTCCATATTAACATAAACAATAACCGTCTTACTCTACAAAGACCGACCACCAACAATGACACTAAGGCGATCTGTTTGGATGATAACTATCTTCCGACAACGCAAAAGTTGTGCCTATCGCCTCCTTATTCTCCTGTGATCTCCACTCCTACAAAAATAACGGAATTATAAAAGTTAATTATGTACAATCAAGTATAGAAAAAAAGATTTAATGTAAATTACATACTAAATCATTCATAATTAATAATAATAATAATAATAATAATAACAATAATAACAATTAAAAGAAAGAGTAGCATAATTTGTGAAGTTAGGGACACAACAATTTATTTATATAGTCTCAATATAGAGGACGGGTAAAACGCAAAGATTGACCGTATGTTTATTCTTAAACTTTATCTTTTGTCTTTATTGAACCTTAATCTCTTTTATATAATATTGATTTTTATTTTTATATATACATAATTTGTTGAACAAAAGCAATAGCCAATGAAATCGCTCGAAAAGTATAGATAGATGTTTTTTTTAAAAACTTAATTTAATTAGCTTGTTAAATCAGCCAATTAGATTGCATGAAAGCAATAACCAATCAAAACGCTCGAAAACATCCTCTTTTAAGTATATAGATAGAAGATAGATATTTTCTCTACATATTATATTTATCTCTTCTCTATATTATATTGGTGTTGGAATTCGCGAGTTTCTACTCCTACATTTGGTATCAGAGTCATGGTAGGCTCATACCCTTTTGTTATTTAAATAATGGTGCTTGGATAATATTATCCTCTATTGTTGGACCTGTATTCGGAGGACTATTTTTCTCACTCCCTTGATAATGCGTCGTTTCATCTGCAATGATATCATTTGTTTGATTCAATTGCCAAACTTCAGATTCAGCAAATTGAACATCTCTGCTCATTATAACCAGTGATGGATCTAGAGGAAGAGGGGCCCCCCGCCTTGTCGGAAATTTCAAAGTTTTTAGTCAAAAAATTTCAATTTTTTTCGGGTTTCCCTTATACCATTACCACTTGCCTCCGTTGAAATTTTTCGTCCCCGCTGGGGCTAATTCCAGGCTCCGCCACTGATTATAACCTCTTCTTTTATAGGATCATATAATTTATAACCCTTTGTGGATTCACTATAACCAATAAAAATACATTTCTGACTTTTATCGTCAAGTTTTTTTCTCCTTTAGTCTGGTATGTGTGCATACGCGACACACCCAAATAATCGCAAATGTGATACATCGAGCTTTTGAGGTTTTCAATTTCTGTGAATCTGCTTTCCTTACTCTATGGGTTTTTGTGGCTATTATTCAGAGAAACTAAATGGAATGTGATTGTTAGAGGCGGCGGTTGGCATTTCAAAATGTAGTTGCCTTAAATTGTGCTTTCTCATTTTGCTGGTAATGTCTCAAAATGCCTATGAAGGTCGAGCTGTGTCCAAGTTTATATTTACTATCCTCGAGACAATTTTTTTTCTTACGAGTTCATAATTGACCTATCTACATGTCAAAATGTTTCTGAAGGTTGAGTTGCTTGTCTTTAGCTAAGGAGGATTGCCGCCTCAACGCCAACTCCTTCCTTCCTGGCGACAAGGTTCACTTTCGCCGCATCATTGCCCCCCATACTGACATCAATCTCGGTGACTGCTCCTTTCTCGATACCTGTCATAACAAGATGACCTGCAAGTATGTTCACTATGAGCTTGACCCCACTCTTTCCCCTCTTAAACCCTTAAAAACTCAAAAAGCTGAGTACTGTTTCCAAGTCGAACATGGTGAGTCCCAGTGGATCGCATCAGCTGCGACATTCGCAATTTTAGAATGGATATATTAGGCCAGTTTAGATCAAGACTGAAACCGAGATTTAATACCATAGTTATAACCTCTACGAGGGCCTTGTCTACGAACAGGTCCAACCCGGTTTATGCTTCCTTTTCCAACGGTTGCATTTTCCTCAAGGGATTGATTGGATACACAAGGATTATTCCTCGTCACAAGTTTACCACATTCTTCATAAACAAGCAAAGTCGATATCAGATCAGTGTGTTTCGCGTAACCAGCTACTACACATTCTTGTGATACCTTTATGTTCAAAGGATGCATTGTAGAGAATGTCTTTCTCAATTTGCTTTCTTCACACGATCTTCTCAAGAACACAAGATCCTACCAGTTACTAATAGTTGAAAAGGCATGCTCTACACACACACTGTTTTACTCGCTTCTATTCGCTTTCTGTTAGGAAGCCCTCGAGTCTCAGGCTGATCAAGAGATGTTCAACCTCGTTCATTGCCCTACTGCCAAAAGAGCGTGCCATTTCTGTAAGATTCAAAAGACGCCATTGCCAGTTGCAAGTGGTGTGTTTCTTTCAGATTTCATACTACAGTTTAAACTTTAACATCGTGGATTCGTGGGGAACTTCGTCGACATAAAGGAAACCAATTGTATAGCTTGCAGTAGATCGATCCCCTAATCCTAAATCGTGCTTTGCCATTTTGTTGGTAATGTCTCAAAATGCATTTGAACGACACAAAATTTATTCTTACGGGTTCATAATTGACATATCTACTCGTCAAAATGCCTATGAAGGCCGAATTAAGTTGACCCTTGCTATCTCTATTCTTACGGTTTCCTAATTGACCTATCTACATGTCAAAAACTCAAGACTAAATTTCTCATACAAGGCCACACAACTATGTATTTGAAAGCTCAGTTAGGACGGGTAAAGGTTCTTGCGGACTTGCGGTAAATGTTTCCAATGCGACCAATTTCCCTCAACTCCAACATGGGTCACAACTCACTAGGCAAATTATATGCTTTAACATGCTTTGTTATCGTCATGAAAAGAACAAAGCCACATTTTGAGCCCAGCGGTCGCTTATAGAATTATAGCACAAGAATTTAACGAGATAATTTTGGAATCGAATGGCAAACAATAAAATATTAGCTCCTCCACTGCACGAGAAGAAAAAAGAAGATAACAATGGTGTTATGGATTACTCCGTATTTTTTTTATATGAAAAAAAAAATTGATTGCTGTAGCCAGGATTCGAACCTGGAATCGTCTCTCATTATTGAAGTTGATTTACCAATGTGCTACTACAGCTTTGATGTTTAATTATGTAAACATAAACATATTATTGTTTGTAATTTTGGAAGTTAAAAAAACATAAAAATTGCTGTAGCCAGGATTCGAACCTGGAATCAATTTTCATAACAGAAGTTGGTTTACCAATGTGCTACTACAGCATTGATGTTTAAATAAGTAAAAATAACCATATTATTAGTTGTAATTTTATTTGTTAAAAAAACACAAAACTTGTTGATGGCAGGATTCAAACCTGGAATCAATTTTCATACCGGAAGTTGATTTACAAATGTGCTACCACAGTTTTAGCGGTTAAATATGTAAACAAAGGCATATTATTATTTGTAATTGGGGGGTCCTAAAAGCAAAATTGTTATATCACGCCCCCTATTTTTTTATTTATTCCAAGTTTGCCCTTCAACTTGTAAATTAATTTTAACAAAAACAAAATTATGATTAATCGTAATTGTGTTAATTTGAACGATAATAATGTTAGTAAACGGTTCCTATGAAGACGTAGTCGTTGACTATCTCATTTAGTTACCTTTATCCAACTCAAATACTCAAATCTAATTAACATTTACTCTAAAATAAACTTGTAACGTTAGTACTTCACTTACTAAACTCGTCCTTAACAAAAAAAATTACCGTTAGATTTTTTTACTGTTTTACACTAAATAAATCCTGACGACGTATTTTTTAATTATTTATTTACTCCCGAACGGATAAGGTTCGTAATTTAACATCCACACGGATAGGTTGGGCTCAAGATGATCATGTTAGAAAGATTTGGTAACTTATTTGATCTACCAATTTTGCCATCCAAGATAGGGAAATTGTATTCCTTGTTTTCCCTCGAAATCATTCAATTCAAAGAAAGCCTTAAGAGTTGGCTAACAACGTCCCTGTCCCACTTTTTGTGAGGTCGAGTCATATGTATGCAACCTTCCCCAGCTATACATGAGCACCAAACTAGTCCCGGTGCATTGCTCGTCATTTTGTTCAATAAAACAAGATCATAAAACAGAACAAAAGATGTGGTACGGCGGTAGTTCTTTGAAAGTGTTTTATGATCCTGGAATAACACGTTTGCAATAAGATACAGACTTGTACATTATTGGAAACAAGATTTATTATCCTATACTTTCTTTTTTTTTTTTGAAATCCCAAAGGTGAACTGCTTTCAATTAATCAAATCGGACAATACAAGACTCATAATGTGCGGTGGTAGAGCTGACACCCAATCTCTACGACCAATAACCCAAGGTCGGATGTGACCAAGGCTATGCGCAACGCAATTAAATTGTCTACGAACAAAAGACCACGAAAAGGACTCGAAACTAGTGCATAAACGTAAAATATCATTAACTATGGCATGTAATGTGCTTCGTCCATCTTTCCGGTTTTGCAGCATTTCGATCACGCCTTGACAATCGCTCTCCACAACTACGCGCTTGCATCCTTTCTTCACAGCTTCCTTCACGCCTGACAAAATCGCTTCCGCCTCCGCTTCACTTGGCTCCAACTCCACCCGACTCTGTTCCGTATAACCCCACTCCACACTCCCATCCTCCCTTCGGCAAATGACACCCCACCCTGTCCCGACACCCTCAAGGACCCCTGCATCAGTGTTAATTTCTTTTGGATAAGCACATTTGCAATATCTTCTTCTCTCAGACGTGTCGCGTGTACTGCATGCAATAGATATTCTGTGCATGTTCAAGAATCAAGACGATACCAGACGATACTACTACTAAGTTTTATATGAGACGGCCGTATTACACCTATACAAGTATTGACTATTGAGCTTCCCAAAACCATTTTGCCAAAGAAATTGGACTCACTCCATCTCAATCATTTGTTTGTCTTTGATTAAAATACCCCTTGCGAAAAATAAAGAAGGCAAACAACGACGGGGACAAAGGGAGTAGAGTACAGTATGTGGTTATATCATCACTTCCAAGACGGCAAATCAAGTACCCTTTAAAGAAAATTCCTTTTAAATTGAAAATAAAATTAACAGTATTAGTTGAAGTTAGAACAGTTGGTTGAATTGTTCCAACTTGTTTACATGGTACCTGACGATTTTCAGGACTATAACAAAAGCAACAGTGCAAGGACGGGTGAAAGCGAGAATGAAAGTAAATTGAAGAAAAAAGCTATTCAAGTGCTTCAAGTTTCCGAGTTTAATCGTAAAAGTAAAAAAGACAATCAAGTGTGCAGAGTACAAAATAGAAACATTACAAACCACCCTGAAAAAAAAATGAACTGAAGTTGGACAACATATTTTATGAAACGGGTCTAAAATAGAGATAATTACTGCTAATTGTCCCAGCATAGCCGGAAAGATTATCAAGATACGCACGCATACTAGTGAAATATTGTCCAAGATGCATATCAAAAATCTGGTGTGTCTCTAACGAGGACAAGATCCACTTAAACCTCGTATCAGAAGCATCTGATAAAGCCAAGCAGCAACACGATCTGGATAAGGTCATACAGACCTCTTTACAATTTGAGAGCTGTAGTCCATGTGCCTTGTACACTTGGGTTTTTTGTAACATGTCTAGTCTTCAATTTCACCACCTTCCTTCCCATGGCATTTCGTAGCCTGGTTGCGTGTTGGAGTACGTCTTCCTGGGTCATGTTCTTCACGCAAACCACACGTTCATTCTTGTTACCTAGTAGTAAAACGGAAAGAATTGGACTTAGAAAGTTCAAACATGTGCATGACTATCAAAACCTTTATGACTAGGTTGTGATGAGATGTCTCCAACCACGCTGACAATAGTGTGTTAGGAGAAGGCAATCTAGCAGCCATCGTCACTTATTAGATCAACCACACAACAATTACTATAGTTTTTCGGCTACTGGGAATTGAAAGTTATATAGAAGGAATTCAATATAAACTATTGAGAAAGAAATATTTTTCATAACCCATATAGATATCGAAAACGAAAGAACAAATGACAAAGTACTTGCCCAAAAAGGATAAATAACCCATAGCCACATTTATACTCCGTAGATTTTATACGGACAAAGTTGTCATTTTGTACAAAAGTATTTGCCCAAAAATGGAAATGAGAAGCAGGAATGAAACTTCCCAATAAGGATATGGGAAGAAGATATGAACGAGGAGAAAGTACAAGGTTAATCTCAACTAACTATTTCATGCAACAACTCAGATGAGATGAACTTTCAGCAAGTTTTCTCTAAACTTTTTTTTACACAGTTTTCTCTGACTTTTTACTACACAAGAAGGCATTTCTCAGTCACGTGAAATGCATTTCTCAGTCAGCAGAAATCACATGAGGTAAAAGCCAAAAGGTCAAAGCGATACAGTCGGCTTAAGTACCCACAAGTCCCCAATCAAGCACTCTCAGAAGGAATTCACCTTCCAATCCTCCACACCTCTGCTACAGTGCAGTCCCTTAGACAATGATTCTAGAATAGTCATCACCCATCACCCATCACCCATCACCCATCACAGCTATGTGAGCTATCAATCAAAACATAACGAATCAAGAGCCTTCAAGTGTTTTTATGTTGTCCGCTATATAAGTAGGACTGAAAATCAGTGACTGATAAGTATTATGAATAGAAATCAGTTTAAAAACATCTTGATAAGTAAATGAGTTTAACAACTAACGAGCACTATGGGTGAAAATGGGGGATTAACAAGCACGAAGAGTGAAAATCGGTGAAAGTTCTATAGGGGAAAATCGGTGAGAAACAAGTACTAGGAGTGGGAGCCGGTGATTAACATGTACTACCAAATTAAAATGAAGAAGCTGCATCATAAAAATTGTATTCAACTGAAAGTTAAAGTTGTACAGATGGAAGCAACATTAACATATTTATTCCAATACTTAAAGCAAAGCACATTGTAAAGGCTTAGAATTTGAGGGAAAAGCCGGAAAACACTCACGGTAAAAAGCCTTCAGATGTGGATGTTGTCCACGTATGAGCTCTGTAACAACCTCTAGCTGTGGATTAGTCTCCTTAAATGCTGGTAACTGAGATTCCATGAATGCCCTGCCATATGCAACAAGATATGATTTCAGAAACTTGCAAATCTGCATTATGCAACAGCTTCTGGTTTTTGTGATTATTTATAATGCATTGAAGGTAGATGATCAATGAAACCAATCGTTGGTTATTCGGAAATCAAGGGGAAGGAACTCAACAGTCGGAGCAGTGGTGACACAGATGGAAGGTTAGGAAAGATTTCCGTTTTCCCTCTAATCTCTCAACTTCTTAAGAGATTAAAGTGGCTTCCATTATAATATTAGTAATTTGTTTCACTTGAACTAAAAGCATTTATGTTTCCAACCCTGACAAACCTAAATCAAAGCTTTTAAAAACATACTTTACATCCGAGGACAAACATCATCGTAACTAGCTTAGTTAGGAGATTGTCCTTCACAATCGGTATATATTTTCCTTCACGAGAAACACGCAGATGTGCTGAGTTTCTATTCAAGATGTTTAAACTTTAAACTGTCAACAGAAAGAAAGGGGCCTCAATTACAGATATTATTCTGTCCAGAAAATTATTGAATAGTCTTCACAGTAGCTCAAAGACATCAAGAGTTACTCCGCTAGCGTAGCCCAACAAAATCACTAAGATAAGTTTATAGTTGATAAAATTGAAGGTCAATTTTGCAAGGTCAATTTTGCAAGGTCAATGTGAGCGACTCAGGCTACGAAATCAGGAACAAAATAAATGGGCAAACTTAGGATCTGTTACGATATAAATGAAAGGCTTTTATAGGCATAAATACACCACAGAAAGCACACAAATAACAAAGAGCCATCAGGGGGCACCTTTTTAGTTTCATGATTGCTACTAGCCTGCTATAATATCCCAGGTATGGGTATCAAATACTCTTCTTACAAGGCCTCAAGTGAACTGATAGTCTATAAAAAAGAACTACTTGGCCTCAGCTAACATTGAACACATTATTTACAAACAAGCAAACATGTGGACACGTGGTGCCATTCTCAAAGCTGTTTGTCCTTATCCCGCAGAATCAAAGAATCGGGTGAAAAAGTGATCACTGAAAATCTCTGCTGCTGAAACCCGCTAGTTGACTAAAGCACGAATTTCACAAGCCACTATGAGGAGGGTAACAAAAAGGAAGGGATAAATATCTGTTGTTCAGAAAACAGAAGGGGTAGAGGAGGAAAGGGAACTGGAAGGAAATACTTCGTGTCCATTTTTTTACAAATCAAATTCTCCCCTAGTTGCAATCATAATTTGGAGTGAGCTACTTTGAGTTATTTTACGAGTATAATTTGGTGCTTGCTCATAGCATTTATTATGTGGAAAATTATAATAACGAGAAGAAATCCCTTCACAAATCCAATAACACTACAGTCCTGGTCTCCTGGCAACAATGCACACAACAATGCAAAACAATGAGCCCTGAATAATAGTATTCCAGTCAAATGGTACAAGTGTTCTCACTTTAGAGTATTACCAAACCAGGATAACGAGCTATAAAATCACTATTCACCAATCACCATTCCTCTAGCCTAAGTTGATAAATTGGCTGCAACAAGCACTCCCAAACCTAGCTAGACAAAGAATCAAAAGCTACCAAGAAGCGCTCCAATGTCAATTACCTTTCCCAAACCTAGCTAACCATCTAACCACACACTTTGACTCAAGCAGAAAAAGAATCATTACAACAGTGTGAGGACACGCAAGTCTATCTCTTCTAGTCAATTACGAGAAATATGATTGATTAGCTTGCTCCACTTTGCCATAAACTTAACAGCAACAACAATCACCGAACTTTTTTTTGCGAGCAAATGATCAAAACTTAGTACGAAACGATAGTACATCCATAAAATTACACCTCTCCCAAACTCTCCAATAGTCTCCACTAACTTAGCAATTGAATACTCGTACTAACATTACACACCCAACTCTGCAGAAATACACAAACACTTGTATATTGTAGAATGGATCCTTAACAACCATGGGCTATATTCTAGGTACTCCGTATTTGGGACCCGTCTTACACAATATTAGCGTAAAACCGTCTTCCGAAAGACTAACTGAAGGAAATAATGATACCCAGTGAAATTGAGAACAGAAAAGCACTATGAAATTGGGTATTAAAATGAATGAACAATAGAAACATCACAAAACAAGTACTTCCTCCGATTTATCGGGTTCTTTACGATTTTCATATTTTTGCGAGGATATTTTAATCAAAGGTAAACCAAAATCAGATGAATCAGACGAAGTACATCGCAAATATGACAAATACAAGTGAAAAAGGGGATTTTTAATTGCAAAAGTGTATGAAGAAGAGAGAGAAAAAGACCTAATTCCGCGGCTACTGCCACCCCAATCGCAATAGCTTACGATCAATTTTTGAAGCTGCCATACTCCTCTCAATGCCATTTTCTTCAATTGGGTTTCGATGAAATTGCAAGTTTTGGTACAATGTTGGTGATTAGGGTTTTGTTTTAGGGGTTTTGGCTTCACAGATTCTTACTAGTGAGAGTAGTGACTGTGAGTCTGTGAGTTGTGACGGTCATAGACTCATGGGTTACGACTGGACTCACGACCGATTTAAAATGATAAATAGAGAATACGGGTTGTGAGGTGGGTTAAACTTAAGACGGTCACTAATCGCGAACAATATTTTTTTATTAATTTTGTTAAAAAAATTTATAGTAATTTATTAGATGATCTTTTCGTAAAAACTATATATGATTTTTAGTAAAAACTTGATAGTAAGTCATCAATACTATATATTAAATCCAGAAACCAAGGGACTTCTATGCAATTAAATAAATCTATACAACTTAATTATACTATATAGTTTTAAATCACTAGCGCTGTGTGACGGACCTGAACAAGGGACTTTAATGTAAATATTATATAGTTTTGGTTAAAAGTATAAATTTAGAGAATATTAGAATATGGCGAGTTTCCTAAGTGATGGGGCATATTCTGCACCGGCTGACCGAGTCAACATCTTGACCAAAGTCAATGCTCACTGACCTCAAGTCACACAGCATTGGACTACTTGGACCTCGGCCTGGCAACCAGCCAGCCGAAAGGCTCTCTCGGCCTGACATCCAGCCAGCCGAGGGACGCAGACGGCCTCAGTGCTCACTGACCTCAAGTCACACAGCACTGAGATACTTGGGTCTCGGCCTGGCAACCAGCCAGCCGAGGGACGCTCTCGGCCTGACATCAAGCCAGCCGAGAGACGCTTACGCGAGCTCACATCCAGCCGACGGGGCGTGCAGACAATGCGTGCCTGCCGGCCTGCCATGAGTCCACACGGCGAAGGACAGAACAGACATTCCACTACTACGTCCACTTGGCCACTAGTTGCATCCACTTGGCTACTACAGGACAAAAGGGGAAGTCTATAAATACTCCTTCATTCTCAACATGAAGGGGATCGATCCATCCC
>JAGPOY010000605.1:0-22016 GCA_018983105.1 Silene uniflora | reverse complement strand
TAGTTTGATTACATTTTGTAAATATTGAATCTGAGAATATTCTATATTTAAAGAGTTTTATATTTTTATAATTTTATTTATTTTAATTACTTTTTATAGATCTCATTTTTTAAATACTTCAATAAATGCTCATATCATGCATGTTACGTTAATTGTTTTGGTTAGTGAAATTCCGAATGGAGTGAATATTTTAATATTTTTTTATTTTACTATTATCTTTATACAACTACATATATTCAATATAGAGAAACCATATTATAAATTAAATCATGTAAATAGGCTAGAGAGGGAGAACAGGAGAGAGAGAAATTAATTCTCAAATAAAACATGGTGGGGCCAAAGTGAAATGGATGAATTTTTTCTCCTCAAAATGAGCAGCCAATCAAAAACCTTTAAACGCTTTAACTTTTATAGTAAAGAGATTTTAATACTTTTTTCTTAAGTATTGTGCCAAAAGTAAATGGGAACATTATGATGAATGGGAGGGAGTATACAGGAGATATAAAGTCAACGAACACATTTATAAGCATGCACATACAGTTATTGCACACAAGTAGCAGTGAAAAATCAGGAACAGAAAATTTACTGTTGTAATAAATCTCTCAAGTCACAAACAAACGGGTTTTACCAAAAACAAGCTACTAGAGAAGACTTGAGATGTAACATTAAATCTTTACCATAACAGATAAGTTGATCAAAACAGACTGTCAATTAATACATCCCCCATTTACTCTTTCTTTTTTCTGAAAAAAGGAACCCCTTTAACCACTTTCCAACTCAATCGATGTGAAACAACTTACTCATAGCTAGACTTGTCAAATGGGTCATTTGTGTCGGTCGGATTTGGCCGTTTTCGTTGTCACTTTTATCGGGTCATTATGGATCATTTTAGGTCAGGATTTTGTCTTAAGTACGTCATTTCGGTAACTTCGAGTCTTTTCGGATCACATCGAGTCGGGTCACTTTCGGATCAGGTCTATTGAGTCAACTTTAGGTCACTTTCAGGTCTCGAGTCAGCCTAATCACGCGAACCCATCATTTGGATTGGATCTGCTTTGTCGTGTCAGTCAGGTCTACTCACACTCACAGCCCAACTAGAGTAACTCTACAAGAAGTGCTAAAATATCATCAGTATCTCAACGGCTCAGGTAAAAAGTGCGATATGGGGGTTAAATGTATGCAATATTACGCTTATGTGTTCAAATTAACATGTTAGGAGTTTATTCGTCTTACACTTGAAACGGATCAGATATGTTATTAGAGGTACAAAACCATAATGCTCAAAACAAACAAAAAACCTAGCTCTAACTTCTATCTATCGAAACGTAATATTATATAACCCGTTTGGTCTAAAGACGGATAACTCATCTTAAGAAGAACCACCCGAACATTATATTATTGGGTATTTAAAGTCATGCTCATCGCAAATTGAAAGCTCACATGATAGACACAAAACTTTAATCATTTTTAAAAGGGAAGTAGCCCCATAGTCCCATACCATGGAGTATGGACCGAGTATATTATTATAAGAAATGGCTAGAAACAAAGTAGGAAGAAGTCTAGTAAAACCCTAAGCTAGTAATAATAACAATAATAATGAATAGGGAAAGGGCAAAACCATAAGAGCACGCAAAAAGTGTCACAATAATAATAAGTACTTCACATTTGTATGTAGTGGACCTCCTCCTCCTCTTTCCTGTTTTTATAATATGCTTTTTATATCAATAAATGCCAAAATAAAAGAATATCCCCCACATTTACTTCTCCCTGCTTCTTCTGCTATCTTACCCAAATCTACGGGATTTAACTTGGACTGCCCTTATTAGAAATGCCAATTTACATAATTCCAAACTTCAATAGTATTATACTATACGTCTATACCTTAGAAGAGAAAAAATATTAAGAATGGTAAATATGACTTGGTTACGACCGTCTTGAGTTAAGATGTCACTTACAGGGCCAGCCCGTTTAAATAAGGTGAAAACAAAAGGAGGGTTGTGAGAGGTATTAACTTTAAAACGGTCTTAAGCAAAACCTACTAATCACATGATCATAAATCTAGTACTCTATCTTAGAAGATGGTCTATCCATATTCCATTCGTCGACTCGTCTAACCCTATAAGGTAACTGACATTTGTAGAGAATTAAGGGTGTGGAAATCTAAATGAAGGCAGAATTTAGTACCTGCTTTCTAGACAATCTTTAAAAATGCAGCAGCGCCGTAGAGCATTAAACACGACCCAATAAGTAGCTTAGATTAGCCTGATACTCTTTGTAGCACTTCAGCACGATCTCCTCTTTTGATGTTTATATTCTCTGATCTTATGCTCCTGTCAAAAAAAAAGAAAAAACACACACTTAACCAAAAGCCGTGTTTCACAGATTTGGCCTCAGAATACACAATAAATTCGGGTACTTTGATAACAAAAATGTTTAACCGTTGGTTTTGCGTAAGACCGTTATATGGTATGGAGTACAATGTATGAATCTAATTATATAAAAAACAATTGTTTAGTAGTAAAAGAACTGTTTGGTATTGTAAGATGGTCTTATTCTATTTTGTGTTTAGTCTTTTGCGGAAAATTATTTAAGAAGAAACGAAGGGAAACTAACTTAAGAGGGCAAAAACAGTATACAACCAATTGCATGTACAATCTGTTCACACAAATTGGAGATCATTGTTAAAAAGTTCAAATTCTTTGTTTAAAAGTTCAAATTCTTTGTTTAAAAGTTCAAATTCTTTGATTAAAAGTTCAATAACTTTGTTTGTAAGCTCAAAAACTTTGTTTAAATAATGAAAATGCTATCCAAGTTATGAACAATATAGTTATAAAAACAAAACTTTATAAAAGCTCGAAATCTATGCCTTGTTGTATATACAATCAGTTGTATGAATCTAACAAATTTTGATAAAAAAAACACATGAATCAGCACACTAAAAAGTGACCAAAATATTGAAATTTAGGAAAAACTGCCTGTTACATTGCAAATGAGAAATTGAGAATTTGACGGAATTCACAAGTGTTAGAACAGTTTTACAATAAAGTATTCTATATTACTCTGATTTTCCGAGTATTAATTATTTGACATCTAACTTATGAAGCTAAAACATATATACTCCGTATAACCTTTTCACAAAACTAATCGATTCAAAAACAAACATGTGAGTGTCGTATATTTCAAAACGAGTCTAATTAACATTTAGTTAGCATGTAATGAGCAAATTGAAGTGTGAGGTCGGAGATAGAGATCTATCAGAGTTGACATTGTGACATTGTGTGTGGGCTACATATATACGTGTAGTATGTGATTGTGACATGCTATATATGTACTACTAGTAGAGTAGTAGTAGAATAAATATATGTATGATTATGATTTGTTACTGAGATCTGTTTGAATTAAATGTTATGGATGGAAATACAAGCTAAGAAACCAAATGCTACATAATCATGAACTGCACTTTTCCATAACCTACCCACATTTTTTCAACCCACAAATACTCATACCTTCCCAAGAACTTTAATCATCATGACTCATGTGTTACCGTTACAATCGTAGTAACGCCGCTTGTAAGACGATTTTATACAAAGATGAATGAATGTAACACTATTTACCTATTCTTCTTTACTTTTGGTCAATTTTTACGATTTTTATTGTTTATAAGAGATATTTTAATTCAAATAAACAAATGATTAGAACCGAAATCCAAAGGTATACTAATTTACCCAAATTACCTAACAAAAATATTCAATTTAGGACTATAGTTAATACTATAATGTGGATGATAGGATTGGATCATATGTTCAAATACACATAACTCATTTCACTCTAAAAAAAAATTAACTAATGAATCTATGAAAAAAAAAATCCCCCAATAATTAAAATTCAAAATATCGTGAAATATTAATACTTATATTAGACGGTTTTACAATGAAATAGCTTGAAATCGCTCATTTATAGTAACTTTTTTTAAAAACAAAATGGGTAAGAAAATAAACATTCAAAGTTCAAACCCATCAAAATATACAAACCAAATATTTATCAAATCATACAAGCAAACTGAAAATCAAAAACTTACCTCAAAAACCTTCGTAAAAAAGACCGTTGATAAATAATCGATGGTTAAAAAACGATGAAGATTGAAGAAAATAAAGGGGAAAATGATACGGAGTAGATATTATGTAATTTAAAAAAAGGGAAAAGAGAAGATGGATACCTGAGAAATGATAAAAATGGAGGGAAGTGGAGAGGCAGCAGAGAGCACTAAGACAGTAACACTGAAACCAAGTGGAATTTGTTTTGGAGAAGGCAGAATTATTATGGGGATTTATTGGAAGCATGTGTAGTTGGAATTTGTGTTCTTTGTATTTCTATGGACCCTTCCTTTTTATACTACTCTACTACTTTTATTTAATGGACTTCTTTTTCTTTATCAGTTTTTGGCTACTAATCCATTCGAGTCGGTTTTCTAAAAGACGGTTTTACAATAAGTTTATTTGTGTTTCTTATGTGGACCGTTGCTTTTGTGTTTATACGGAGTATGTATATACTATTCTACTCTTATCGATCAAATTATGTAGGACTAGGAAAACGGATCCGACCCGATAAGGTGATTCGGTCAACAATGACCTGAAAAGTGTGACTGACCCGAAATGATCTGATTTAAAGTGACCCAAAATAACCTGATTGACCAAAATAACCTAAAATGACTTAGCTTAAGCTAATCCCGAGCTAAAATAACCCAAAGAGACGCATGCAGAACGACCCGATTCAGAGTAACCCGACCTAAACATAACCTAATAAGTTGTTGACCAAAAGTGACTCGAACCCAACTGAATGACGTATTCGTCGGGTCTGGTCTTATGGATTTCTTTCTTTATTGTTAATTTTTACTTGACTAATTTATAGTGAAAATGGTATAGAAAGTACTATTCCTTCTTCGGTTAAATATGATCATATGTTCTCTATTTCAGGATGTTTATTTTGATTTCATATGTTTTCTATTTCAGGATGTCTATTTTGATTTCATATGATTCTATTTGAGGTAATTTTTACCGCCTTATTAAAGTTGAAAATACCAACATATCCTTATCTCATCCCTCTATAACTAAAAGAATCCCCCTATAACTAAAATAATAAGAAATCTCCAAAAATTTTCCACCAAAATGAAACTGGCTATAATTGGGCTTTCATTATATCATATCTGTAATTAGGTTATTATTATATCATATCATTAATTGGGCTTTCATTATATTATATCTACAACTCGATTATACTGAACTTTACCTTTTCCACCGATTAATACAAAACACTAATAATAATAAATTTTACAATTAAATTTTAAATTGAGTTTAATATTAGTTGTATAGTTGTTATTTTCTTTAATATTCCTATCTAAAAAACCTTTCATTATATTATATCTACAACTTGATTATACTGAAATTTACCTTTTCCACCGATTAATACAAAACATTAATAATAATAAATTTTACAAATAAATTTTAAATTGAGTTAAATATTAGTTGTATAATTGTTATTTTTTTTAATATTCATATCTAAAAAACCGTGCATTCGCGCGGGATCTATACTAGTCTATATAAACTAGGTTAGATCTCGTGCATTAAATGCACGTCTTATAGAGTTATTTTAATTTCTACTAAATTACATAGAAGTATATAATAATGGTATCTCATTATTTGTAAAGAATATTTATAAATTACATAGAAGTATATGATTCTAATTTATAAATTTTCTAAATTTTTTGCCTCGAAAGTAATTAAAATGGTTTATAATTTTGTATTATATCTAGTATGAGTCAAGTTATTCTCAAATAATAGCATCAGTCAAATATTTAATGAAAAGATAATAATTTAATGAAATAAATTATTATAATTATTAGCTTCTTTACATAATTGTTATTAACTGCCTTATTTAGAAATATGCTTTTTGGAGGAAAAATTTGTAAAAATGACTATTCATTTAGTAAATAGGGGATGTGGATATGAAATAAGCATAAAGATGGTTTAATACTTGTATATTAGCATTTCAACCCACCGAATTCCAAAATCATATGAATTACACTTTTTGAAACTCGTTTGGTTACCCCAAACATGATGTAGAAGTTTGATTACCTAACCCCTCATAGGTTATTGGATACTCCTCCATTTATTCCCCCACCCAATTTACGAATTTACCCTTACAAAAAGATGTTACTTAAATTAGATAAGAGTATATTTGTATTTACAAATCAAAATCATGTGAATTGGAGTAGTTTAACCAAACATAACACGGGAATTTAATTCATGGGAAAAAGAAACTCCTACAAGGCATTTAAACATGTTTTTGTCATTTCATGGGAATTGTATACAGGAGAATCCAGTGAGTTGCAAATTACCACAAGAATTCGAGTCTTGTATGAACCAAACGAGCACTAACTTTGTGTAGATTCAGTAGCGTAGATTACTTTACATTTTTTTTTTTACCAACTTTCTTAATTACTGTGAATAAAGTAAACGGATGGAATCAAACTAGTGTATGTGCTTATAGATATAGACTATAGTCATGTTTAACGATAAAAATGGTATGGTCATTATGAAAATAGGTATTACGTTAAAAAGTTATTTCAGATAATTGATTATGGGTGATAATGAGACGAGACGAAGGCTCATGAGCAACGTGAGTTCAACTTGGTCAAAGCCCGACTCGAGAAATTAACGTTGTTAGCTCACCTCAAAAACTCGCAAGGAGCTCAAACTTATGTTTATTAGATAAAAAATCTTGCTCTTATATATTTTATAAAATACTTTATCATGATGAATATATATTTTTATCCATATATCAAATATTTTATTGATTTGTCCAGTATTTTTATATTTAACCTTTGAATCCTGATATTGAAAATATCAAACCGGGAAAAAAAAAAATAACAACTGTATATAATCTCCACTTGAGATTGAGCTCGGGCTTAAGATCGCAAAAATCAATCGATAACTTAATGTGAGACTCACACTATGTTGGAATCAAACAAGGCTAGCTTCTATTATTTTTCTTTGGTGTTAAGGTAACCATAAGAGTGATTTTGATGTTGCTGGGGTTCAAATCAAGGTTATCACTTATCAGTACTGCCTCTTATGAACTTATCAACTAATCGAGCTAATCGACATCTGTATCAAACAAGACTCTCTATAAAGTGCTTATTTTGTCAGTTAGAGTTAATTACCTCGTTGCAAAACTATGACTAGCTTATTTATATAATATATCGAGATAGACCCGACAAAGGGGTCATTTGGGTCGGGTTCGAGAGAGGTTAATTTGGATTGGGTCATTTTTGAGTCAACAATTTATCGGTCACTTTTGGGTCGGGTCGTTCTGGGTCATTTCAGGTCTTGACTTTGCATTAGTTTAGTCATTTTGGGTCAATCGAGTCATTTTGGGTCACTTCGGGTCAGGCATGTTCGGGTCATTTTCAGTATGCCAGGTCTCGAGTCAACATTATCCGACTGGTCAGTTTTGTCAGGTCTTCCTTCGTCTCGGTCATTTATTTACCTTTAGTTTTGGCACAAAGATCAAGGAAAGGGGAGGGGACCATTTGTAGTGGTGGTTAGTGAATGATTAGTGGACCATGATAGGTCTGTAACTCTGAATGATCAAATTACCCATAAAAACATTCCTAATAGAGAAAGGTAAACAAACAAACGAGAAATAAAATAGGTAAATAAATGACCAGGGGGGATAAAGTATCTTGTAATCCCCCTATAAATAACTCCATCCAGAAGTTTTCCCTCCAAATGCACCAATACTTAATAAGAAAGGAAATGAATATATGGATGTTACAAGTTTATTTATTTAAATAAGGAAACAAATAGAAATTGAAATTATTCCATGTTATAAACTTCAAGTGATAATATTAATTTTGTAATTAAAATAAAAGTCACATGAAAGTAATCACTCTTTTATTCGATCTATTCCAAAAAAAAAGCAATCATTTTTTTATAAATCAAGATTTATATACTAAAAATAAGAGTTGTTGCAAAAAAAAAAAAATCACAATAAATAAGAACGTAAGCGTCACACTTTGGGGGTGTTTGGTAAACGGCGGATTGAGAAAATTTCAGCATATTCAAGGCTTTCAGCATGTTTGACTCGTCACTCTACTATTTTGGGTGTTTGGTAAATGGCATATTGAAAGAGTAGATTGGAGCTCAATCTACTATTTTCCAATATGCTGCTCCACCCAGCATATTCACATTAGTAGATTGGAAAAAATGAATCTGTCAACCATTTACATATAAATACAACAATCTATTAACCAAAATCTGCTAATTACCAAACATTTCCACTAAATCTGCTAATTGAAATATACTGGTCAAACCTGTCAATTCAATCTGTCATTTATAATCTGCTTGACCAATCTGCTTCTGTTATTATTAATCTGCTGAGTACCAAACAGGGCCTTTGTAGAATTATAAAGTTATGAAGTTAAAATATATAGAAGCATAAAAAAAATTTCCCTAAGAATTTTATTTAAATAAATTTTGGCGTTAAAAAAGTAAAAAATCAATAGATTATTTAAATGAAAACGTATCAACTACGCTGAATAAAAAATCCGTAAATTAGTTTGCTAGGAAATTATCAATTAGCACATTGCATCAACTTTAAAAGAGAATAAAAAAAAGCATGGCCTATTAGCTCAGTTGGTTAGAGCGTCGTGCTAATAACGCGAACGTCGCAGGTTCGAGACCTGCATAGGCCAACTTTTTTATATATTTTTTTTTAAGAATATGCTATATACTAATAAGAGAATAAAACATCGCAAACTGTTATCTTTTCTTTATTGTATACTTTTTTTCATTAATTTTTTTTGAGAATATTTAATGCATACTTACACAGCATAAAACAAAAATTTATTAAGATGATTTAAGAAAAGTAATAGAATGAAATCTTTAACTTTGTGATAAAAAATTTCATTAAAATATAGATATAAAGACATACTCAATTTTTTTATTAGTTTTTTAGTTTCATTTTTGTCTCGGATCAAAATACAATAAGGTGAATTATGAAAAGGTTAAGGTATAAATTTGAATGAAAAAATAATACACACTAAAAAGTAAATACTCTATAAATACCGCGTATTTATTGCGCGTGATCTATACTAGTAATGATAATAAGTAGATTGAAACTTGGGAAAGGGGGGTCTTTGTCACGAATCACGATACATTATTTTAACCACTATAGTAAAACTTACTCGGTAAAAATGAAAGAGTGTTATAAAACCTTTATACAATGATCTTACACAAACCGCCATTACAAAATTTGGTAAGTAGGCTATGAAACGGTATGAACCGGGAAGTAGTTTATTAAATGGCGTTTGTAACGCTGAAGTCTGAGAAGCACGCAGTTCATCAGGGATCACTTTAGATAAAGAAGCTTTAGCACAGTTTATGTGTGAGATAAAGTGAGACCTTTTTTTTTAATTTTTTAATTAAAGAGAAGTTAAAGGGCGTGCAAATAGAGTTGAATATAATTGAATAAAAACAACACAACACACAACATCTTTTGAACATTTTGATTACCGTAAAAGAAATTATAAAGATTAAAGTTATTAACGGGGTGAAATGAAAAGAATGGATGTGGTGTTTAGCGGAAAATTGTTTAATTATGTTAATCGATAAAGCTGTGTTTAAGATTAGACTACTTATGTTTTAAAGATTCTTATGTTTGCTATTAAGCTTGGCTTTTGGAGGGCATCATGGCAAACAAGCAAAGTATGTTTTTGACTCATCATGAAATCGATTCTTAGATAGCTCAAAAGTTAACTGAAAGCTGAGAAGGTATTGTAATTGATAAAATAGCTGAATATTAGCAGTTGGTAAGATAACTGATTATATAAAAAAAATGTTTGACAAACAAGCTAAAAAGATAGCTGATTTTTGGTAAATGATGTAAAATGATATAATTATTTAATATTATAGATTAAAGAGGTTAAAATGAAAATAAAATTTGAGAAGGTACCTTATTTTTCAAATGTACCCCATGTAACATTTCAATTCGAATAACTTATTTGGTTAAATAAGTTGTTTGTCAAATTATGTACAAATATAAGGTGGCTAAAATTTGGTTCAAATAAGTTATTTGAAATGTCTTGCTAAACATAACATTAATAAAAAAAACATATATTATTGTTACATTAATATTAACAAGTTATAAGAATGGTTGTACAATATAAGAGTTGCAAATAAAAATATAAATTGCGTGGGTGAAAGGGCAATGTATGTGCATCATTACATAATCACAAATTCTAGACTAAGACGGGCAGTCCTTTTTTAGAAAATTTCATTCATTTATTGCTAGTAATAAATAAGTGATTTTTATACAATTAGACCTCTTACATTGTGAAACCGCCTCAGACAATAATTACTGACCTATAACGAGCAATTAGTTATTTACATTTGTTCTTGACAAGCAATTAAGAGTAAATTATTACGGAGTACATACTTTTTTCATCCGTTTGTTTTCGACTACTCTATCAACTCCTAAAACACTCTAGAGTATCAAATAAAAACGTAAAGAATCTAGTAAAACAGAACAGGCTAAAATAAAACACAAACGAGAGATGGGAGATTGGGAGAAATTGATTAATTAAGGATTGCCTAAATGCCTAATAAAATTAAGGTTAAGTGCGTTTCCAAGCTGTGTGCTAGATAGGTCGGTGATCTAAAGTTACGTGATTAAAATCAATAGGAGGATTAGCAGTAAAATTACTATAATAATGATGGATTAGTACTATCATGGGATAATTGAATAGTTAAGAGATTAGACTATGATTAAGAAAAAGTAGTTAGTCTCATCTCTGACCGTAATATTCGTTTTAAGTGTAAAATAGGTCAAATGCTACTTAATAATAAGTAGATGAGATAAGAGTTTGTTATTTTTTAGCTAATTTGTTTTTGTCCCCACCTATTTAATCCGTTTTATTGTTTTAAATGGATATTTCCGCGTTAAATATAGGGTATATAGGGGAGAAAAAGAGGGGAGCACGAGGACGAAAGGGATGAAAGAGAATGTTTTGGGAGAAGGGGGATTTGTATGGGAAGCTAATATAGAAAGAGAGAGAAGGATTAAAGTGCTAAATAAGACGTGAGACTACTTTGATAAAGGCGTGGTGAACTCTTCTTGAGCTTTTACGTTGCCCTCGAGGTTTTTTATTTTTCATTACTTTTATTATTATGCTTCACTAATCAAGATTAGTTTTTTATGGATTAGGGTTAACCAGGGCCGTTAAAGATCATGTTCAGCCATCAGCAGGAGAATCGAGCCTCCGGTTTTAATGGTCAAATTTGCAAGTTTTAGTGATAAAATTCAATTCAATTTTGCGCACTCATATTTGGAACCTTATTTTTCTGTGTGGCACAGAACTTCAATTTGTTTTAATGTTCTTAGAATTATCCATGTTAACATAACAATATCCCCATAGTTTATGTATAGTGAGTCACCCATCTACAAATGTAAGGGTCGGTATAACTTATCAGAGGTAATCTCACTTTAACTTTAGTGTAGTCCAGTATAGCTCCATTTAATTTTGTACACTTCAGCTTAGTTTAGTTCAGTTCAGCTTCTTTCAGCCAAAAAGAACATGGCTACTACTCTTGCATGTTTACTCTTAGCTTGTATAATAACTCTTATGGTTTGGAGCGTGGACTTGAGCTTTTAATTCTCGAGCACTTTTTTGTTCAAGTATATATGATTAATAGTGAACTATTTGAGTCGGTCTCAATTTCAGCTGATAACCCTGGGATTGATTCATATTTGAGTATTGACTCGAAATGGATTCTTAGCTCGTCGATTTTGAAAAATTGAAGCTCGATATCAACATGTCATTATTTTTTAAGGGTGTGTCTCATTATTCTTTTTTAAAATCTTTCAATCTTCATTGTATTGTAATCAAGATTCAAGCCTTTTGTTATTATTAATCTCAATCAATTGTGCTTATTTCCTTTGTGATGGTAATTATCTTTAATTTCTTCTGTTTACTTTATTCTTCTTATTTTGTTCTTTTTCCTTCAAAGTTTGAATTTTTAGTTACTTGCTATTAAAGTTACAATCTTTAGGTTTGAATTTCATTTGATTTTAGTCTAATTAATCTTTAATCATTCTTTAATTAATATTTGCATGTTATTATCTCATAATTACATACATACGGAGTATAATGTTGAATTTCATTTGATCTTTATTGCTTGTTTATGTCAAGTAGCCATGATTAGTGAGTAGTCTTTCACTAAGAATCGACTAATCTCCGACATGCTTAACTTATATGATTAAATAGCATATTTGACAAGTTGTTATTACGTTTAATAAAACTAGATCGACTTATTAGAAAACTGCAAGTTAAGAATGTCACACAACATGTAAAAAACATTCGGTAAAAAAGTCATCTCATGCTACAACCTTTAGCTTAATTTATAGACCCAAAACGTCAAGAAATGAAGGCATACAAGTTTCGTGTAGGACCACGAAATGGGTCTACAACTACGTCATTACCATCAATATTGAACTTATTATTAACTTATTGTATTCACACAATACATTTTTAATTATAGAGGGTCGTCCCATGCTGTGAGACAAGCCTTTTATTTAAAAAAAATCATTTATTTATTATTATCAGTAAATGAGTGATGTTTTTATACAAATGAACCGTCCTACATCTTGATGAAATTGTTTCACAAAGTGACAGATTTTTGGGGCGCCCCACTAGATAGTTAAAATTATCAAATTTTTTCCGAGGTTTACCTTACAGCATTAGCAGTTATCCCCCGTTGAAATTTTTCGCTTCCTTTAACGGGGAATCCTGACTCCGTTGCTGAAGGTTGTGTCACTTTGTGCATGGACTTGTATACGAAGCTAAGCATGATACCCCCTACGTAACGTTTTACCCACATATATTTGTACCTTATTGGTTACCCTACCTACATAGCCATTTGAATTATATTTTACAACCTATTTCTCCATTGTGTTGATATTCAACAAAGAAATCCCAGATTTTCAGCATCTTGTGATAAGGATGCAATCATGCTATGTATTGTAATCATGAAACTTTGAAGTTTTATATAGTTGGTACAATCATGTTATTAGTAAATAAAGTCTTGGAATAACTCATTCTCCGTAAGTAATACAACTGATCACACATTATAAGATTTATGAATGTAAGATACGATCTACGGAGTAGGTGTTTAACAAACTCAAAAGCTCGGTTTTTATGTGACGATATGATGTCAAGTATCGAATATTCGAGTCTAATAATATCATTGTTCTATCGTGTGTCTTATTAGTTATTACCTTTTAGTTGATACATAAACATCCACCATCGAAAATATAGATATATAAGACAATTATGTTTTGAAAGATAAAGATAGTGAGATATAAGACAAGGCACAAAAATAAAACATACTCCCTCCTACCCATAACTAATGTCTCATTTGGGTAGGGGCACGGCCGCACGGGAATTAACGAATGAAGTTAAATAATGAAAAGTATTGTTTGAGGGTAAGAAAAAGGTGAGTTAAATAATGAAAAGTAATGGGTAAGAGTGGGTTGGGTTGTTAATAATGAAAAGAGTAAAGGGTAGAAGAGTCATAAATATGTCAAATGAGACATTTGTGTGGGTAAACAAAATTGGCAAATGGGACATTAGTTATGGGTAGGAGGGAGTAAAATCTAATCTCAAGAAGGGAATGAAATTAGGTATCCGGCCTAATACACAAATGAATGCCCCAAAATCCCAATGTATTTGGTAATGTCCAAAAGAGTTAAATTTTAAACCTTGACCTAACTGTATTTACTATCCTAACTCTCTCCACAACCATCCTAATACAAATGGGTCCGTTTTTTCTCCATTTCCTCAAAAGAAATGGAGAGACAAGTTCTTATCGATGGTCCGGATCGTATTTTCACAACATCTAACGGTTCTAAATTTACGCATAAAAATAAAGGAAAAATAGGAGTGAGAGGGGAAATTAGTATTTAAAGAGATTGTGATAGGAAATGGATAGGAAATGGAGAGAAAAAAATGGAGAGGATCCATTTCCAATACAAATTATACTATAAGATTGCCGCGCTATATTATATGCACCAATCGCACCCAATAACTACTGCTATCTTAACAACCACCTAGACCACCTGACCCAGCCTTAACTACCACCCTAGACCACATCTAACCAACCACTCAAAATCGTCGACAACAAAGAAATAATACCAATTAAATAAAATACTACTCATATATGCGACAAATGGTATGATTCTAGTGAATGAAAAGAAATATGCATTTTTATTGAGCAATAATGTAATGTACATACTAATGTAATATGATAAATATCCACCATCTTACTAAATTATACTCCATAGGTTATAGATTAAATACTCTAGACCGAGTATATAATACTCCCTCCTTCGTCCAGATCATTTGTTTATTTTTGATTTTAGTACAAATATCAAATAGAGGGGAGGGACCATTTGTAAAAGATCTTATATATTGAGGCTCTGTTTGGTAAACAGCGGATTAGTTTTAGCATAAGCAGGTTGTAAAAGCAGATTATAAATGGCAGATTTTATCAGAAGGTTTGACTAGCATATTATAATTAGCAGAATTAATTTGAGTGTTTAATTGGCAGATTACGATTAGTAGATTGTTAGTTTTCTTTGTAAAATGGAGAAAAATTTCCTATTTTACAATATGCCAACCAATATGCTAGGGTAAGCAGCATATTGTAAAACAGTATATTGACCCCAAATATGCCGCTTCAATATGCTGTTTACCAAACACTAAAATTAGCATATTGATTGGTCAAACATGCTAAAAGCCTTGAATATGCTAAAAAATGGTCAATATGTCGTTTTCCAAGCAGCGTCTGAGTGACAAAGACGATAATAGGTTTGGATGATTAAATTACCCTTGAAAATATTTCAATATCAAAAAGTAAACAAATGAGTAACACACTCATAAGTAAGATGATTTTTCTAAAATGTGCCCTAAGGGCGTTAAGAGTACTAAAATGAACAGTTTGACAATAAATATGACATCCGAATCTAAAAAAGTGCTTTAATATTTCAATTTACAATGATAATTATTGTCATACTTTCCATTTATGTTTTCTTAACATATGCCCTTAGGGTTTATTTTAGAAAAACGGTTTTATCAAATAGGAGTAGTACTCAAACCTAAAATTCGACTAACAAACAGGAACAAATGATTGGGTGTGGGCCTCGGTTCTAAGGAACCTTTTGGGCATACTATTAGACGGCCCTAAATAAGATACTTTAGTATGTATGTCAAGTAGTTGACAACAAAACGACTTATCCTTCTTACTCGCTCGATGCGTCCTATTCTATATATGGGTGTCTTAATTACTCAATTATTGTTTGTAAGGTCCACAATAAAATGACTTATCCTTCTTACTTGTTGTCCCGGCCATTTGTTTACCTATTCCATATTTACATTTGGTTACCTTTCTAATTTAGAAATTATTTTCATGAGTTATCATTTGATCATCCACCTACCTCCTCTTGAAGTACTTGTCATCCAACAACAATTATATCTACAAATGGCGTATTCCTGTTTTCTTGATCTTTAATTTTACCAAAACTAATTAAAGATAAACGAATAGGAAATATGGTACACTATTCCTCAATATGAATAAAAAAGATAAACAAACGAGTGAGACGGATAAAATAACAAGTATTTTGATTCAAAATATATTATTTCTAGATCTTTAGTACATACTTCGTACATGATATGCTAACTTAGGTACAAATGAATGCACTAGGTTCCACAATTTGAAACCAAAATCCAAGGAGATAGTTTTGGTTCAAGTACATACGTACACTTGAATGATTAGTAGTGTAGTATATGTATTATTTGTCATTATATAAGGACATATCATCTATAGTAATATACTGTCAATTGACTTATCTTTCTTGAAATCAAAACCGTTTGTTGACCTAAAACAGTTAAACTTCAACTACTCCCTCCTATTCAGGGTTTTCTTCCCTATTTCCTTTTTCGGTTATTCAGGTTTCTTCCCTATTTCCTTTTTTGGGTTGATTTGTGTGGTCCAAATTCAATGGTGTGTTTTGTGTGGTCTAAATCCACTCTCTTATTTCTTAGGGGAAAATGAAAGGGGAAGAAAACAGTGAATAGGAGGGAGTATATAACAACAAATTACATTTAATTTTCAATTGAGAGAAGAGGATTCTGGCCTACTAAGTTGGAGAACTCACATGGGGAGAATATCAGTTAAATCACATTTTTATGTGATAAAAAGTTTGTGGTGTCATTATCAAAAAATGAACAAAAAGACAATAATAATGTGTTGTTTTAAGTACCATAATAAAAGGAAAGGTAAAAAGTGGATAAATGGTGGTCCGTATATGTAATCATGCAGAAGCCGACTAGCTTAATTGATAAAGCTATGAGCGGTGTTACTCATAACTTGGGTTCAAATCCGTGAGCATATTATTCCCTCTGTCTCAATCAATAGTTTACATCTGCATGCTTTATTTTCAACACATAATAAAATAAACGTAAACTATTCACTGAGTTAGTACGAATAATATGCACTTTGTTATAGTATGACTATTTCTAGCTAGTAGGTCGACCTAAAATACATTTGGTTCATTTTTTATTTTGTTCTCAATTAGGTTTTGCAATTAATTGATCACATTCATCAACCATGCATGCATCTACAAGAATTTATGCATGCACTACTATAGTAGAAGTAATACATTATCAAAGGCCAAATCATATCTTAGCTTATTTTTGTTTTACAAATATCCAATATTGGTCGAATGATTGGATGATCCCTTTACTAAACTTTTTCTTGATATGACTCTTTTCATCTAATTTGATTTCGAATTGATATGTATTTAGGCATATGATTATGACACTTAAACACCGTAATTCAAGCTATGCCCAAATTCGAATACCATCCGATGCAAGAAAATTTGTTTTTATTACATGGAGTCTATCTCAAACACTTTTTTAAAACCGATCTTCTATTTAACGTCCTTGTCAAATCAAAACAATTCAGTTAACCGAACTTTTATTGATGCGATTTCTAAGTTCAATTTTTGCGGTTTTATCATGGTTAGAGAACACAACAGTGTGCTAGTAAAAGTCGGGAAACTAAAGGCACGAAGACACTTCTTTTCATATATAATTGGTGTTATAAAGTGAGTAAAGCTTTGTTTGGTGGATGGTTCAGTTTCTCCACAATGATATGCTTGCATACATGCATGTTCATCATTCATTGCTATCTCACTTTGTATATTCAAGATATTATCATTGCAAATAAATCGTGAATCTTTTTACTTTATATATTTTCTTTATACTTTTTTATATGGGACCATTATTATTCAGTGATAAGAATTGGTGTATGTTTTTTGTCAGTAATGAAGGACTAATAATGCAAATCATTATATTACTAAAATTCCCAGGAGACCCGGGTTCAAGGCTCTCCAAAAGCAATAATGAAATCTCAGGTTCGCAAGGGTGGAGTCTAGTGGTTAAAACTTGGGGGAAATTCCCAGGAGACCCGGGTTCAAGGCTCTCCAAAAGCAAAAATCTTGTGGAGCATTCTTGGCATGAGTCCATACCTAATAAACTTCGAGTCTGTCACTCTCGAATGGCTTACCTGGTTTACGGGGTTTGCAGGCTATCTCGTATACTCGAGGGTTTACCCAGTGCGCACCTAAGGTTCCCTCGTTACCCAAAAAAAAAAAAATCGTCTTTAGAGTTTTCCTAATATTCTGCCTCGTTAGGGTTCTGCTTACGGGCTTTTCATATTTCTGCTTAGATTTTGGAGGGTTTCCAATGTCAGTAGGTCTTGCTTGCGACGGGTCGGATCTTGCGACGGGTATTTTGTGAGAGGAAATGGGTAGAGGGGACAAGGTGGGTACCCCCATATGCTTCTCCACTCACCTTTGATGGGTATTTTGTGAGAGAATATGGTATCCGTCATTTATTTGTGACGGATAGTGTCCGTCACAAATGAGAATTTGTGTTCCAATATATGGTCTCTTTAACTCACCCTAACAGTTGTGATTGTGCATATCATAACTTTTGACTCATATATAGAGTTATGTTTTTTGTACTTATTATATATATGAGCCGAAAACCTTAATAAGGCTTAACCCTTCTTCTCCTAACATAACGCGAGTCATTTCTATTGAGTGAATTGTAATATCGTCCTAGAATCAGTTTTTGAGCTACTTAGGTAACAAAATTAAATAAATTTTTAATTCAATTTTTTTTTAAATTACTTTATTTCAGCACTAATTCTCGGTGAAATTGCTAAAGTATGTAATTGTGCATGCTATGCCTCCTAGTAAATCTAAAAAGTTGGTGAAAATATGCGAGTGCCTTTAGTAATGCAGTAGGTCTTGCTTGCGACGGGTCGGATCTTGCGACGGGTATTTTGTAAGAGGAATTGGGTAGAGGGAACAAGGTGGACACCCCCCCATGTGCTTCTCCACTCACCCTTAATGGGTATTTTGTGAGAGAATATGATATCCGTCACTCATTTGTGACGGATAGTGTCCGTCACAAATGAGAATTTGTGTTAGTAATGAAACTTTATTAGCACACCAAGTGTCTAGTTCCTACATTTAACGACAAAACGGAACTTTTAACCATGTGTTCTAATTATCAAAGTATTCTTTCTGAATTATCCATAATCGAAAACTACATGCAACAATCAATAATTATAACTTATAAATTCTTTATTAAAACCGAGTAATATACTTTGTTACTCCGTGTTATTAGTATAATTGTATCCTAAATTCATATTCCGTATTTTGCAAATACTCTCATTATCATTTACTCACTCCTGGCAAATAACTTCGGTTACTCAGTGTGCACCAACTATAGTGGTTCCGGGCTCTCACGTCATCCAAAAAAAAAAAAAAAACTTTGGTAGAACCATTTTCCTTTAATATTATATGGAGTATAATGCAAATCTTATACTCCTTCCATTCAAATGAATTTTATACGGTTTTTTTTATATCTGATGTAAAATTAATCAAATACATGAAATTTTATTTGAAAGGAGATGGTATTCCGTAATCCGTACCATGCAATAATGCAATATGGTTAAGGTGCTAATGTGCTATATATATAATATATCGACAAAAATATTCATTAGTACTGTGAATCTGTACGTAATAATTCCAGCTCATTGGCTTAATGGCTTGAACATAAGTCGTCAAATGTGAATTCATGCCTATGTATGTATGTACGAAGTACGATCAAGTATCAACGTATGAACTCGTACGGCTTTTCTGCATGCGTGGTTGACGTTTAGGGTAGAAGAAAATTATGATGCATGTATAGGGTGTATCCCATAATAATGTCAAAAACGAAAACAAATATATTCATGTTTAAGACGCCGATTCAATAATATTCGTTTTAAATTTAATATGCGTAAAGTATGGTATATAAAATAAAAGAGGATATCTAGGATCTAACAAGAAGTTTATTGTCTATGTACAAGATGGAACATATTTAACTCGTTTTCAGATTAAAATAGATACACTATCGTCCTAAAAAAACTTACTGAAATGAAAAATAATACATTATCAATTGCAGGTACAATTTTAGAATATTTACAATCACATGAACTATTTTAGTACGACACAAGATTAGCACGACCCAACACGCCATGAGTCATGGGTCGTGCTTGGCCCAAGTTTTGAGAAAAAAGACGATGCCTAGTCCATGCATGACACACTACCCACCTAGGCACGATGAGCTTTAAAACGCTTAGAATATAAAGAAATAAGGATAAAGAGGAACTTGTTTAGGCACGACATGGTATTTGTGGGTCTCGAGTCGTGTCTGGACCGTCATTTCCATTTCAGTGGCACGGCATGAAACCCACTTATCCGTGTCATCACCGTTCCATTTTCTTCTCCTAGCATGGTGGGCCGACACTAGGCACGATTCGACCCGGCCCACTTCCATCTCTAGCTAGTAGTTTAGTGCTTTCTTACAAGTTACAATATCAAACGAGCCCAATTTACAATCGTTCAATCATACGAAGCCCATTTTATTTATGGGTATATTTCTGTTGGGCCAGTGCTGGATGAATATATTTAAAGTCCGTATTCTTCTTGGTCTATTTATCATCGGGACATTCGGCTACATGAATATATTTGAGCCCATAAAAGTTATTCCAAATTGTCAATCCGTTTTAGTTGATACTATGGAACGGAGGAAGTATTCGCTAAGTGAATTATATACTTGTAAGAAAAATGGAATTTTGTAAAATATTCTATTGGACAATTTTATGGCTAAAAGCAAACATATCAAAACATAAATATTTGTGTATATTCAGATTGAATTAGCGTAATTTAATTTCCTTTTATTTAAAGGTCATAGCCTATTGTGCTTGATTCGTTTTAGTGTCGAACAAATATCTACTATGAACAATTAAAACAATCTCTTTGAAATTACTGGAAAAGGAGATTAAGTAATCTATCTTAGGCATTTGTTTTGTTAGAGTTTGAAATTGATTAATGGTTTGTTTTAAGGTAGATATTTGATTCAGGCAAAGTAAATGAGTTAATTTTTTTCGAATTTAAATTTTATCATCAATGTTATTAATGCCTCTCCAAAACGGCATGATGAGTTGCAACCAAGGAAAGCGACTGAAATTGAAGATCTCTTATCAAGTGGTCAACTTGAAACTGGTCGAGGTGCTAATCAAATTGGTACATTGAAACGAGCTGGTGACACTCGTTGGAGGTCACATCTTCAATCAATTAATAGCTTGCTTAATATGTTTGATACAACAATATCAGTCTTAGAGCGCATTATGGTTGATAAATCATGCACTTCTAATCAATGTGGAGATGCCGATGTTGCTTTAAATCTCATGATTTCCTATGAGATTGTGTTTATTTCACATTTAATGAAAGAATTGTTGGGAATTATTGATGTTCTTTGTCAAGCATTGCAAAAAAAAATCTCAAGACATTGTTAATGCCGTGAAATTAGTTTCAACCACCAAGTCTCTCATTCAAAATTTGAGAGAAGATCGATGGGAAAGCTTTCTAGAGGAGGTGAATCTATTTTGTCAACAACATGATATCGTTACCCGAAATGGATGCAATTTATATAGCTCGTAGAGGTCGAGCTCATCGTCAACAGGATCAAATAACAGTGGAGCGTCACTTTCGTATTAACATTTGTTATGTTGCAATTGATAAGCAGTCACATGAATTGGATAGCAGGTTCAACGAGAGAGCATTGGAATTGCTAACACTTACAACAATGTTGGAACCTAAGGATGGATATAGAAATTTGGAAAGTGATCAAATTTGCACCCTTGTGGATAAATTTTATCCATCAGATTTTACATCACAAGAGATGGTTCATTTGAGATATCAATTGCAACATTTTATTTGTGAAGTTCAAAATGATGATAAACTGAGAAATATGTCAACTCTTCAAGAGCTTTGTCAGTACTTGGCTGATACAAGAATGTCAAATGTGTATTTTCTTTTTGATAGATTAATACGACTTGTTTTGACTCTTCATGTTTCTACCGCAACAACTGAAAGAGCGCGCGTTTTCTGCAATGAAGATCATGAAGACAAGACTACGCAACAAGATGGATGATAAATTTCTTGCAGATAGCTTGGTTATTTATATTGAGAGGGAAATTTCAAAATTTTTTAGTTTAGAGACTATTATTGACGATTTTAAATCCCTCAAAGATCGTCGAGCATTGTTTGATCTTTAGGACTTTTTTTACTAATATATTAATTTTAATAAATTAGTTTACCATGTTTATTTTTAACAAGTCGGAATAGTACTAGTTCTCTTCGGCCCCCCTCATGAAATGATCCAAGATCCGCCACTGTATAGGAACATTTCTTTTTATGCTCTATAATCTATAACAAAGAAATTGTCATTTAGTTGCGTAGGCAAGTTATTTGAATTTGCATTAACAACGACTATAGCACAA
>JAGPOY010000603.1:14258-36310 GCA_018983105.1 Silene uniflora | reverse complement strand
CTTATGGGACAAGAGGGGAACCGGGTGGATAGGGGGAACTGTGCTCAATATGGGCACATGAAATCCCACAATTTACCTTTATAAGAAACCCTAGGTTAGTAGGCATGCAACAAGACATCATCATTATGTTTTTGTCTTAATTAAAGCAACCTAACCCTCTTTAATTTGTTCCACACGGTACCCCTTATAAAATAAGGGTCCATTTTAAGTTTGTCAATTGTCAATTGTGTAGTGAGACATAAAATGTCCATGTTACTAGGCATGTAATGTAAGTAATGCATTTTTAACTCCTTAAAAATCATTACATACAAAAATAAAACACTTACAAAATTAACTAGTAATTCACAATTACAATTACTTAAAATGAGTCATAGAATTATAAATTACAACGACTTGTAATTATAATAAACCGTTCATTCTCATTTCGATTGTTTCGTAAACAACAAACAATTCTAAGTAATAAAAAAATTCAATTACTTAGACCGAATCTTATTTAATCCAATTACAATAAGACACGTAACTTACTCACAAAATCATTTGTCGATTTAAGGAATTTAATTAACTCGTATCAGTATACGATTAATTAAATAATCAATTAAGAATGTTTCCCTGGACATATGACATTAAGGGATCAACTGATCACCACCATCATATGACAGTAATGTCAAACTCTAGTCAGCCAATCATTACCGATAAGTGTGGATCAGTTGACAATAAAAGTAACTTTCCCAAATGTATTCTTAACATGAGATTTAAATATGTGATCGCATTATTGTCGAGGACACATCCTCCAACACCCTAATCCAAGAGTTGGATTTTTCGACCTAGTTGGACGGCGGCCTAGGGTTTCGGTCATAGGCGTCGGCCGTGGCTTTGAGCCGTGGGTTCACAAGTCCTCTAGCGCAAGTAATCTACTAATTAAACCTAGATAATATTTCTACAAGATATTATTATATCTTAAAATATTATCGGATATAATTTGTTTACTTAAATCGATTTATTCTCGCAATTAAATTAAGGGAAGATAAGATTTCATTTTATCTTATTTACTTAATTTGATTATCTTATGGATTAAATAATGGAAGGGATAAGATTTATTTCTTGGTGAATAAACTACCCTTTACACGGCTAGGGCTAGGCTTTCGACTAAACCCTACGTTCCATCTCTACTATAAATACGCATGATCATTTTCACATGAAACTAGCTTTTCGAAATATAAAATTCTCTTGCAAACAATTTGTGTCAAAATTCTATTCAAGTATTTTAATTGTTTTGCGTTGAAAAATCCTTTGCGAAAAGTCGTGCTTTTAATTGCGCATTATTTGTTTAAGTTACGTTACGAGATAATAGTATTTCACATTGCTTCTTATTCGTTCAATTGTGTGAACACTTAGAAGAGCAATCAAATACTTTGTTAGTAGCTTAAGATCGTGAAATCGAATATCTAGCGATATTCAAATTGAGTTACAACTAGAGTTAGTTGTACGAGTGTGTTAGTAATTTTGTAATCCGGAAAAAGGTATTAAAGTTATTAATCGAGAATAGTGGACGTAGGCTTCGACGTGCGAGGCCGAACCACTTCAAAACCCTTGTGTCTCTTTCTTTCGTTTTTCCGTTTCGTTCGTTTTCTTTACGTTTACAATCGACTAGTTAAATAGTTAAAGTTTAATTGATAAATTTTAAATAATTATCTAAATAGATATAAAAATAAAAAGTGAGCAAAAGTTTTTAAATACTCAATTCACCCCCAACGTACTAACCCCCCTCTTAAGTATTATTTGCCTTGGATAGACTCTTCAAGAAATATAGGCCAAACATACATAGAGTAGTCATCAACTAGAACAAAAACATACCTGGTGTAACATTTCATGTTGGTAATTAGAGGGTAGCTGATGGAGATGTATGAGTTGTGTATTGGTAATAAAAGAACAGTAGCAAAACGGTGAACTATACGTCATGATAATTATAGTACTTTAGAGTTGGGTTGAATTGGTTAGATTAGGTACATTATGATTGTTGTCATCTACGTTGTTGAGGGTGTTTATGTTATATAGGTACGGGTTTGAACTTCGGGGACGAAGTTCATTTTTAAGGAGGGAAGACTGCAATACCCCGTTTTCTGTTAAGGGTCTACTCGGCCGAGTAACCATTGTGACTTGTTGGCAGTAGTTCTGCCGAGTGTGTACTCGACCGAGTACAGAACAGCTCGGCCGAGTAGCGAGTACTCGGCCGAGTGTGTACTCGACCGAGTACAGAACAGCTCGGCCGAGTAGCGAGTACTCGGCCGAGTGACACTGTGTTAGATTGGTTTTGTTGAGGCTCTTAGTAGCATTTCTAAGACTGTAATACCCGTAATTTAATAAGGGTTTATATTAATATATAAAGCATTTTAAATAATTAAGTTGTGCTATTTATAATTAATAATCGTAAATAAGATGGAATAATATAATAAAATAAGGATTGGGTCGAGAATTCTTGTATGGGCCATGTAGACCTTGGAACGCGTGCTCGGATTTTCGAGTAGTAATATTAATAATTATTATATACTTATATTTTATAATAGTAATATTAGTAATATAGTAATTAGCTAGTTTCCTAATTGGAGACTTATTCCTCTAAACCTAGCCTATAAATACCAGGTTAAGGAAGTCTACCCTAGTTTATATTCACAATAAATCTGGAAAAAGAAGGAGATCTAGACGGAGAGAAGGAGAATTATATTTAATGATCGCCTCAAGGTAATACTATAAGTCCGTCTTATGTATACACTTTCCCTTGCAATAACTCGTTATTTAGACCACCTTAGGACAAGCCGTGTTTGTGTTTGTGACTGTCGACTACCAGGGGCCTTAGTTGACCTAAGTTGACCACCTTAGACCGGCTAGAAAGGAGTCTTTGCAGGGGATATTGTGTGGTGGTTGTAATACATTAAACTCGAATTTCTTAAACCCATCTTGACTCGTTTGACCTGGGTTCAAGTTGGGTTGATACCTGGTGATAGGTCGACCATGTTGGGTGGTTATGGGTGGTTAATGGTGGTTGTTCGCGCGTTGTTGGCCGGAGTTTCAGTTGGGTTTTGGGTGGTTGTTGTGTGCCTTGAACACGGGTTTAAACCCTTTTGTCGTGACTTCCCTGACTCGGGTCTGGGCTTGTGGGACTAGGGGTGAAGAGTTGATGGACTTGGTGGTGTTGGGGTGGTTAGAGGTGGCGGTTTGGGTTGTTCTTTGCCGGAAAGTCGAGAAAAACAGGGGAAATAGGGGATAATTGGTCTTGTTGTTAGTGTTAGATTCTTCCCACCTTGCTCAGACCAGACTCGAATTAGGTTAGAGTGGCTGCTATTGGTGGCTCCACCGTTGGTCATAGAAGACCACGGTGGTGGTCGGTGTTGGCGTATGGAGGTGTGTGCTAGGTATTGATTGGTTTGTGACGTAAGTATTGTTGTTGTTGGTGTCAGTTGCTTGGGGTAGCTAGGGCGCGTTATGGTGGCTGTGGGTGGCGGTTGTAGCTGGCGTTTGGGGCGTGGTTGGGTGGCTGGCAGTGGAAGCACGTGGTGGATGAGGGTGGCAGACTGGTTGGGCTAGTACACGGGTTTGGTTTTGTGTGTTTGACGCGGTTCACAACCGTGTATAAGGGGAGCCTTGATTGATTTGTAAGACGGGATTTAACTAATGGTTTAAGACGGGTTTTTAATTAGTAATTTACCTAGTAATGTAATTGTTACAATTAATAATTAATATATAGTTACTTATATAATTAGTTTAATTGTATAGATTAGTAATTATATTTACTATTTATTTAGGTGACGGATTTGTGAAGGAATCAGATTCGTTTGCTTTATTGTTTGGATTGCTTGAGCTGCTTAATTGGATTTGCTTGCCAGGTAGGGATATTTCCTATTCAACTTTAACTAGTTTTAGAGCCTGTGAAAATCACGGGATCGTTAATAATTTATTGTGTTTAAGTGTTTAATTTGTGAATAACTTATATGGTGTTGTCCCTCTCTCTCTCTCTCTCTCTCAATCATTTGTTTAATTATAATTAAAGAACCACTCACATATACTTTAAAAAAGGGTAAAATAAATGAACACGACTGAGGGAGCAGTATTTTAAAACAAAACTTAATAGAGTCCAAATTTTCAGCTTTGTTGTTTTGAAGCGAGGACATAATTCGATAGATTGAATAACTTTCGGGTACTTGTGACCTTTTGGACAATCTTGACGCCATAAAAGTATTGGAACATGAATGCGCTCCATTTTCGTCTCCTATTTTCAAAGGATTTAAAAATATGAGTACATTATTCTAAAAAAAAAAGAAGTCATCCTTCCATATATGAAAAAATTGCATTAGAATTTATTTTCCATACGGAGTTAAAACCTTCTAACTTTTTCGAAATATATAGTGTGATAACTTTTTATTCATTATCCTTTAATTTCTTTCTCTACAAATACAACCTTCTTATTACTTCACTTATAGTAAGTACACATACAGAAATAGAATTTAAATAAATACTCCCGTCAAAATCCTAAAATTCGTACAATATGGATAATTATGCTAGTCACATAAAAATATTTCGTATCTCATTTGGGTATAACAAATGATTACGCGAAGTTCAAAGAACATCCATGTTAGGATCGCATTAACATACTCATACCTCCTACAATAACATCATTAATTAAGTTATCAATTTAATTAATTGGCACCTCCAAATTAAGACTATTAAATATAAATACATGAACAAAAAGTATAGAAAAAATGAGACACAAAATTCCAATAAAATACTCTAAATTACAGAGAGGAAAAAAAAAATTACTTTCGTAAGGACATGCAATGTTGGTTTGGACAAACATGATTGATATCAAATAAGACAATATGAATTGATATTTGGATGATAATTTTTAGAAATAAAATCAATGACTCTCAATTTCCTCGTTTGACTTGCTAATGATTTTTCAATTGCCTCTTTAATTAATGATTTTTTAATTGTCTATTTATTATTAATCATTGCTTTGATTGACTTAAGATTATGGAATATATGAATGGTTTTCTAACAAATATTACAACTTGCCTCTTTATTGCTTGAATGGAGATATTGTTTTTGTTGTTATTTTGGTGCATTTTAAAGTACTTGGCCCTATGTTTATCTTACAAAGAAACAACCGTGAGTTTTTATGTGAGCAACTTTAACAACTATTCCGAAATAATTCTATGGAAATATGCAGGTTACATATATTTAAAATATCACATGTTGTGTTCAAATAATATACTCCGTAGTATGTATAAATTAAATTTGAGTCAAAGAGTAAGAAAGTAAAGTAATGATCAAAACTTTATAAGTGAACTCTAATAATAATTATTAGTAGTATAAGATGAGCAAAACTAATTACACATTTCTCGGAATCACGCATTAAATAGAGATGTATGGCTATACAATTCCGAACATAGATTCTTCATATGATCATTCATTCAAAAGTATAATCAAAACAATACTATTATACTTCATACGAAATATTAGCATTTCCTAATTCATGAGAAAATAAAATCTAAAAAAACATTTAGAATTATTTATCCAAAAAATATTGCGAGTTATCGAATAATATATTTGATAGAAAGCAAAAACGGGATATAATGGCTTGAAAGCATTGGAATTGAAACAACGAATTGGAGAATAAGAATCGGTTTCTAACTAATTACTGATTATGCATAATATACAATTTGATTTCTAACATGTTTGAGAAAAAAAATAGAGCATACGTGTTACAAAGGAGAGTAGGGGACTAAGCAAGACAATAATGTAACGTCAACAACTTATTACAGATCACCATTGTAGACAAAAGAAAAACCAAGAAAAATGAAAGAGTCATTCAAACGAAGAAAAAAAATATGAGATCCATAGCCATTATTTTCAATCTCGTGCATCGTTATTGATATGTGAGTATGCCATCCTCCAGTAATATTAATATACACACAAAAATAATAACTAATAGGATTTTAATTGATTTAAAACATAATAAAAATGAAAAGTGAAACAATTAATTTAGTTCTTTGTGTATAATTTACCTACCAATTTTTTGTATAAAGTTGAAAATTCATCCTCCTACAATATTAATATAAACACACACAAAAAAAAAGATTCTAATAGATTCATAACATAATAAAAGTAAAAACCAAAATAATTAATTTAGTTATCTAGGCATACCTTACCTACCAATTTTTCTGAATAAAGATGAAAATTCATTCTCCTGCAATATTAAAACAAACACAAAAAAAAAATACTCCCTCCAATTCACTATAATCACTACAATTTTCAATGGCACAATACTTAAGAAAAACGATTATAAAACAATAAAGGACAAATGTGGGGTTTGTTTGTAGGAGAGAGGATGAATTATTAGGAGTTAAATAAGGGATTGTGGGGTCAAAACATTAAAGAAAGTAATAAAATAGGAGTAAAAGAGTTGTGTGTGGTTTGGTGATAGGAGAGAGGTGTGAATAAAATAAGAGTAAAAGTTATCAAAAAAAAGGAAGTGTAGTGATTACTTGAATAATCCGTTTTGGGAATGTGTAGTGATTATAGTGAATTGGAGGGAGTAACTAATAAGATTCGAATTAATTCAAAACATAATAAAAATAAGAAACAAAAAAATTAATTTACTTTTCTATGTATATTTTTGTGCTAATTTTTTGAATAAAGTTAAAAAAATATGGAACATACATACGGAGTATATATAGTAGATAAGAGGAAAGTTAGAAGGTCATTTCATTAAATAAAGGAAATAATTGTTACATAAATAACGTAAATAAATAACAAAAATTATACATAGAAAATTATACATACTACCCTAGTTGGCACTGTTCTAGGTCGACAATCCACTCTTGTCCAGATTGAAAGCCTAGTATCTAAATATTGGTCTCATATCACAACCCCTGAAATTATGTATTTTTCCAAGGGCTGGTACTACTTTCGTTTTGCGAGTGTAGAGGATATGGAGAAGATAAGGTCTGATACTTGGAATGTCAATGGGTTTCCTTTGGTTTTCAAGCCATGGAGCCCTACAGTGATTGATGAACTTAACATTACTCATGTTCATGTCTGGGTCTTATTCCCTAACCTTGATCCTTGCTTCTGGTCCACTGCTGGTCTAAGTAAGGTGGCAAGTGCTGTGGGAAACCCAATTTGTGCAGATGAACATACCACTAACAAGACTAAACTGGCTTTTGCTCGTATCTTAATTGATGTAGATTTATCTAAGGATTTGCCTAAAGCTATTAAGATTAACTCTCCTTATAGAGGAGCTCTTCTGCAACAGGTCTCTTATGAATGGTTACCCCATTACTGTACTTCCTAAGAGGGTGGGTCACACTAAGGAAAGATGCAATCCAGTTGGTAAGCCAAAGCCTAAAGTAGTCTATTGGCCAAAGTAGGCTCCTCCAAAAGAGGCACTAACTGTGGACAACAGTCCTCCAAAGGCTAAGAGTCCACAGCCAGTGAAGTCTGTGGCTACCAAGCTAACTAATAGGTTCACTGTGCTTCAGAATGCCAATCTCATTGAATCTGAAACCTCAGTACAAATGGGTGTAGACCCTGATTCTGTTTCTGAGGTTGAGGATAATGTTGAGAGTGCTGATGAGTTGGATTAGACTTGGATCCAGGGGAAGCTTCTGCATCCCATGATCCCCACAATCTGGAATCTTAGGGGTCTAAATGACCCCCTAAAACAGCAAGAAGCTTACCATTTCTTGCTGTCTAATAAGGTAGATTGTGGGGATTTGATTGAAACTCATGTTAAGCACACATCTATTAAGGGTATTAGTAATCTTTTTTCTGGCTATCAGCTTGTCCACAATACTGATTGCCATTATAATGGTCGTACTAGGATTTTTTGGAAACCTCGTGTGATTTCCCTCACTGTTTTTTATAAATCTGCCCAGCATATACACTGCTCCCTGACTCACATTGCTACTCAAAGGCAAATGGAGGTCACCTTTGTATATGCTTTTAATGCAAAAGTGGATAGAAGAGTTCTTTGGCAATCTCTTCAGAATATCTCCACTCATATGACTAAACCCTGGCTCTGTCTTGGGGACTTCAATGTTGTTCTTAAGATGGAGGAGAGGTTGGGCACTACCTATGTTCAAACTTCTGACATGCTGGAGTTTAGTCAATGTTTGGACTTTTGTGGTTTAGTTGACCATCCTGCAACTGGTTGTCACTTTACTTGGAACAATGATGTCAGTCGTTTAAACACCAAAGATAAAAACCTAAAGACTACTAACTAGAAGCTAGTGGTAAATAGGGTCGATCCCACAGAGAGGCAGATTATTTCTATTTATGCGATTTTTCTGTCAGTCACAATAATTGGGGGATTTAAAAATTGTTTAACTAAACTAAAGATTTAAGGTAAACTAGATTAAATCAAGGGAGAAGGGAGCATGCGAAGGAATTCGGTCCACCGTGTCTTCTACAGCTAGGGTTTACTAGGTCGGTCAGTTCGTTGGTAGGAAGGACTGGGTTGTCACCTTTCGGTCCTTCAACCCGACTATATCTTTCGATCTAAAGTCGTCCTAAGGTCAATCTTACTTAACTTTCATCCTCATAAGATTTAACTTATCACAATTAAACAAGCCTTACCGTACCAATCTTTCGATCTAGGTCGGGGATTAACTACGCGTACGATCTCCTGCGTGCACTCATTCAACCGAGACAACAATTAAAGTGTTTAATTATAATTCCTACCTAAAATTGACCTAACAGGTTATACCCTAGCATGCATCAACACGGTTTTCCTCATCCTCGCATACTAGAAAATTAGCTACGCATATTAAAGGTAACAACAAGAGCGATTAATGAAAACATATTAAGCATAGTAAAACGAATAAAGTAAGAAAAAGGAAAGAGAAATACGGTTTCGTGCGATCCGGCGTGAAGAACGTAGGATTCCGATTCGAACATAAACCGAAAAGGGAAGAGAAGAAAAGGGAAGAAATTTATTGAAAGATAAAAGGGACGGTAAGAATTCACACACAAGAAACAACCGGTTGGTCCAAAGATCTCACTAAATCTGAAGACTTGACATGCTTTTATAGTAAAGCATGTACGTCTTTTATTACAATATGGACTTTCCTAACGTAGCTAACCCTAATAACCTCTCGATCGATCACTTAGGGTTCTCGATCGAGATATTATGTCCAGCAGTCTCCTCGAACGAAGAGTGAGGCTTCTCGTTCGAGGCCTTCTCCTTGCAGCTTCCTCGATCGAACACAGGACAGTTCGATCGAGACCTTCCTCTTCTCGAGTCCTCTCAATCGAGCACAGGACAGCTCGATCGAGGCTTTCTGCTCTTCCAGTCTACTTGTTCCTCGTCGACTAAGGTCTTCGTTTGGTCGACGACAGGCTCCATAGCTCGAGTATTCTTCTTTTGTGCGTCCATATCTTGAAATGCATCTTTCAGGCCAGAAACGCTTGGTTTTGCTACATTCCCGCTTATATCTGCAAAACAGCAATACAAACGCAAAGTAGTCTATTCGGGGCATAAAGCGATATAAAACCACTTATAAATACAGAAATACGCGCCTAAAGGGACTGTAAAAGTCTATATAAAATGCACGTATCAAAATTCCCCAAACCAAACCTTTGCTTGCCCTCAAGCAAACCATGCAACTAAGGACTTAATGGGAAGGAATAAACTCAGAGCTAATACTAGTCATGGCCAAACCGTTTTAATGCACTGCAAAGTTATACATACCATGAAATAATATTGGACGTTCGACCTTGCAAGACTCTTTTATTTCGGACTCTCCCGGATCACTCTTCTCTCAACAAAGCAAATGGTAAGATTATATGTAAAGAAGAGAAAGAAGAAGTTATAGTCTCTCACCTAGACTACGACCATCAAGTCATGTATGCTTGACTAGCATAAGTAAAGATTCGAACACCGTACACATACATGCCGTTATCAATTTCAATCACATGCCGAACTTTGCAAGATTGTGGATATGTGAGGCTAAGTGGGTAAGAAGGGAAAAACAAGTTATGGAATTGTGGGGGTATAAGCCAAGCTAGTACCTAACAAACCATGAGAAACGTATCCCTATCTTCCGACTCTTAGAGTGAACACCATGCCTTTTGAAATATAAGCATACAACACATTATTCAAAATAAACACCTCCTCATAATTTTAATAAGCGCATGAGGTATTTTCTTTCAACTCAGCCATATATTATTTTTATTTTATTTTTTTTCTTTTCATTTTCTTTTCGGCTGTAAACCTTCGATCGAGCTTGTAGGATTTCGATCGAGTACTTTTCCAACTGGTATTCCCTTCTATCGAGAGAAAGGTTCTCGACAAGGGTCTTTTTAGCACACGACTCGATCGAGCTTTTTGAAGCTTATTGATCGACTACTTTAATCATCATATTCCACTCGATCGAGCATTGAAGCTCTCGACCGAGCACTTTCCTCATTAATACTCACTCCATGATTTTCAAGACGAACCAAAACCGATATAAGACGATATTTTCCTCAAACACTACCTAACTTGGCACAATGGTAGGCTAAGGTTGGGATGTAGTTAAGGGCAACAGGCTGTTTTGGCTTTAATGTGGAGTTAATGGGGTAAAATGAGTAAAGGGGAATTGCAAAAGTTCGTAAAACCATGTAACATCGACTTCAAACAGATGTATGCAGGCAATAAGCAATCAAGACTAATACACGTGCAAAACATGAAATGAAGGGAGTACTACTCACAATCCTAAAATTAACCGGTCATGGATGTCACCAGTTTTAAGGCTCTAAAATCTCAGAAAGTTTAAGTAGTTTGCCAAAAATTAAGAGTCAAGTCTAATTGTCCAATAAATATTTTACGACAAAATTTGAATGGCAAGGAATGGCATATTATGACTAAATAACGCATTGTCATCATTGAAAATTCCTTTCCGACTCAATTAAATGCAAAAATAAACGTGATTTTTTTTGAAATTTTCGAAATTTTTTTTATAAAATGCAATACATAAAAATAAACGTGAATGCAAAACGAATGCAGACGCAAAAGGATGCATGATACCCCTCCCCAAACCAAATTGGACAATGTCCTCGTTGGCCGAACAACCAATAACAACAAAACAGGGGACGGAGGTCACAACCCTAGTACATGTTCCTAAAAACATAATTAAGAAAAAGATGCAAAACACAAAAGAAGGGGGACTCACAAAGTGCGCGGCTTCCCCAAACCAAAGCTTGAAACACCGGGAAGCGCGAATCACGTTCGCTATGGCAGCAATGCTCCCCAAGATCGGCCTTTCAATGTCTTTGACTGGTATGGGCGTCCTAATCTCTTCTTGTCGCCTTCAGTCTCTTGCGCGTCGGCCTGATCTTGTCATTAGTCTGAATGTCGTAAATAAAGATCGCCTCGAACAAAGACATACGATATGTTAGATGTACTCGTTCGAGATCTTTCCTCCCCAAACCAAACCGTACAATGTCCTCGAAGATAACGGCAGCGGCCGCACCGTAGGATAACGGTGCCATACCTGAGACGACATGCACAGTAAAACCGATTAAACAATATCAAAAAGTCGAAACAGAGGCATCCTATCCTAAATCACCATACGGATGGAAGGGGGGATCTAATAAAAACAATAAGACATTCAAATAGAACCAAAGTAGACTACCCATAAAAATAAGATCAATCAAATTGCTAATCATGAAAAATCCGAGATTATCGTACCTTAGGAGCCCTAATTTCTGATCAAAAGCGTTTAAAAATAACAGGGTAAGGCACAAAATTCAAAGGGGATTCGTTTGATCTTGACAATAAAATAAATGGGTAAGTAGTTTTGAGGGGTTTTTATTGGGTAGTAGGGGGATTTGTCAGGGTTGGTTGGTCGGGAGTTAATAAAGAAGAAAGAAGAAGAAGATAGAAGGTTAAGTGATAAAACCAAGGGAGTGAACTCCCTATTTATAACCGTGGGGGTCACTCGACGAGGAAAAATTCCAGTCGGTCGAGGACACATGGCATAGATCCTCTCGATCGAGTAAATATTACCTCTCGATCGAGAAGTGGCTGTCCTTCAAACTTCTTCGCACTCGAACGAGAACTGAGTCTCTCGTTCGAGGTCTTCTTTTTCACCAAACCCCTCGATCGAGAATGTGTGCATTCGATCGAGGTGTTCCCTCGCATTAAACTCTTCCTGCAAAATAAAAATTAATAATATCCCAATACCACAATATAACCAATTGTCAAAAATAACAGCTAGCTACGCTAAGAAGCATAAGTCTATAGGCTATAGTCCTAAAAACGAAATTTAAAAAGGCACACGAAGTCTAAAAATATATTTAGTCTATTACAAGGTGCACGGGGTTGCAAACCCGGCTTAATAGTCAAATAATTGTTTTAGGCCAACACTAGGCCTCTGACTTGCAGAACTTGCTTCCGCAGTCGTAAGCTCCTCTCTTTCACTCCATGCATAGGGCACATCATCTCCTAGCTCCAGACTCTTATAAGCTGTATGTCTTGCTTTGTCCTTGCCATCCTTTCTAGCTTCAGCATTGGAGCTACAATTGTCATGGGTAAGTGACAATGCTCCCCATCCAGGCCCTGTGCAGTTAACAATCATGGCACATTCCTCCTTTTTGCTCTCATTCCGAGGCGGAGGTGTTAGTGTAGCAACAGGAATATCGACAGTAGGATTAGGCAACTCAATATTAGGGGGCGTCTCTAAATCAATTGCACCACATTCAAAAATACGCATAGACCCTTTATGAGTAGCAGGTTTAGCAAATACTAGCTCCTCCCCACCGACATGAAACGTTAAAGTTCGTAACCCGACATCTATTATCGCTTGCGATGTATGCAAGAATGGTCGTCCCAAAATAATGGGAGTGTGAGAGTCTTCAGGTATGTCTAACACAATAAAGTCCACAGGAATAAAGAATCGTCCTATTTGTACAGGAACATCCTCTAATACTCCTAAGGGTCTTGTAGAGTACGATCAGCCATTTGGACTGACATGTCGGTATATTGGTAGTCGGTAAATCCTAACTTCTTCGCTAAAGATACAGGCATGACACTTATACCGGCTCCTAGGTCACATAATGCATTGTCAATAAAGTGAAGACCTATATGGCATGGTATAGAAAAACATCCGGGGTCAGAAAGCTTAAGTGGTATATGGTTACGAAGATATTCATAACACTCTTCAGTCAAAGCGACAGTCTCGACCACATTAGGATTACGCCTACGCATTAAAATTTCCTTCATGAATTTAAGATAGAAAGGTACCTTTCTCACAAGATCGAGGAACGGGATTGAAACATTTAAGTTCTGCACAATTTGCCCAAATCGTGCAAATTCAGGTTCCGTTGTCTTGGCTTTCTTCAAGCGTCCTGGATATGGGACATGCTCGTCAGATATTCCCTTATGCGTATCACGTATCAAGGCATTGTTCAGCATTCTCTTGTTCATAGGCCTCGATTGACCATTATCCTCTTCAGAACTCTTCGATCGATCAGCAGCATTCGATCGAACATCAGAGTCATTCGATCGAGAAGTCTCTTCAACATCCTCTCTCGACCGAACTCTGGTGTCATTCGAACGAGAGCTTCCATCAGCATCCTCTCTCGGTCGAACAACATCTTTACCCTCGATCGAGCGACAGCATGTCCTCGATCGGTCTCTTTCTCTACAGAATCCCTCGATCGATCTACAACTTCTCTTCGATCGAGCAGATTATCAGTGGCAGTAGCAGCAGTCTTAGCATCAGCATTGCTCTTTCCAGAATATGACTTCCCACTTCGCAGTGCGATCATATTTAAGTTCTTCTTTCTTGGTTCAGATTGGGAAGGCAGCTGCCCTTGTTGCCTCGCAGATTGATTAGCAGCGAGTTGAGCAATCTGGGATTCAAGCATCTTAATCGTAGCACTTTTTACTTGATCCGCTTTGTTCATCTGAGTTGCTAAAGCCTGAATCATCGACTTCAGCTCTGCCATCCCTGAAACTCCTCCAGATGAAGAATTTTCTTGCTGAGGTGCAGCAAACTGAGGTGGCTTCTAGTAGTTTTGCTTGTGTGGTGGCACGTAAGTTTGTTGCTGAGGCGGAGTGGGAGTCAGATTGAGAACGTTCTGACTCGACCATCTCAAATTAGGGTGTACGTACCCTTGTTGGTAGCCTCCTCCTTGACGATATTGTTGAAACGAGTAGACTTGCTCGTTCTCGGCAAAGCAATCGATAGCAGCATGTCCTCGATCACCACATCGTTCACAGACGACGGCTTCCTCTTTTTGCAGCAAGTGAACCGTGTGCCGGCTCCCTGAGGAATTACCCTCCATCTTGTCCATTCGAGCTAGCAGCCTCTCGAATTTTTCATCGAGCCCTTCAGCTTCGATGTTTGCTACAGTGCGCGTACCACTTCTCGGGTTACCATACTCAGCTGTGTGAGTAGCCATCTCTTCGATCAACTTCCAGCCCTTGTCATCATCGACCTCTCGCTGGAAACGTCCTTTAGTAGCAGAATCCAATATGGCACGATGGTCATCGAACAACCCGTTGTAAAACTGGTTGCTAATAAACCACGGTTGGAAACCATGGTGAGGAACTTCTCTCACATAGCCCTTGAATCGACTCCAAGCTTCGAACAAACTCTCATGTCCGCCTTGCTTGAAGTTCGTGATCTTTGCTCTTAAAGCATTAGTCCTTTGTGGGGGAAAGAACTTCTTGTAGAACGCTAAGGCTAGCGTTGTCCAATCCGTAATCCCCGCTGCAGTTCGGTCCAAATCTCCCAACCATTCTCGAGCATTATCAGTTAAGGAAAAAGGAAAAAGGACTTCCTTAATCCGGTCCGGAGTGACTCCCTTCGTGGCAGGTATCGAGGAACAGTAATCCGCGAACTTTTCCATATGCTTTCGAGGATCATCACCCGGAACTCCACGGTATTGGTTTTTCTCGACCATAGTAATGTAGGATGGTCGTAGATCGAATGTGCTCCCATCTTCTCCCGTGGATAATTTGAAACCTTTCGGAATAAATTCCGTCGTAGGCTCTGAATGACTCGCGATGTTTGGCATCTTGACTGGAATAAGAACTTCAACTACAATAGGAACTTCTTCGTTTGAAATCTCGCTGTCAGAAGTACTCAAGCCTTCCTCCTGACGAATTCTCGCTAACTCTCTTTTCCTGCGTAGGAGGGTTCGTTCAGGTTCTGGATCGAATTCAACCAATTCTCCCTTACTAGACCTGCGCATACACAACTAAAAAGACAATTAGTAAGAAAAAATCTTAAGGAATTTAGAATTCCTTAAGATTAAGACAGAAAAACTAACAAAAATAAAAACAAATTGCCACCCCGGCAACGGCGCCAAAATTTGATGTCAGTCGTTTAAACACCAAAGATAAAAACCTAAAGGCTACTAACTAGAAGCTAGTGGTAAATAGGGTCGATCCCACAGAGAGGCAGATTATTTCTATTTATGCGATTTTTCTGTCAGTCACAATAATTGGGGGATTTAAAAATTATTTAACTAAACTAAAGATTTAAGGTAAACTAGATTAAATCAAGGGAGAAGGGAGCATGCGAAGGAATTCGGTCCACCGTGTCTTCTACAGCTAGGGTTTACTAGGTCGGTCAGTTCGTTGGTAGGAAGGACTGGGTTGTCACCTTTCGGTCCTTAAACCCGACTATATATTTCGATCTAAAGTCGTCCTAAGGTCAATCTTACTTAACTTTCATCCTCATAAGATTTAACTTATCACAATTAAACAAGCCTTACCCTACCAATCTTTCGATCTAGGTCGGGGATTAACTACGCGTACGATCTCCTGCGTGCACTCATTCAACCGAGACAAAAATTAAAGTGTTTAATTATAATTCCTACCTAAAATTGACCTAACAGGTTATACCCTAGCATGCATCAACACGGTTTTCCTCATCCTCGCATACTAGAAAATTAGCTACGCATATTAAAGGTAACAACAAGAGCGATTAATGAAAACATATTAAGCATAGTAAAACGAATAAAGTAAGAAAAAGGAAAGAGAAATACGGTTTCGTGCGATCCGGCGTGAAGAACGTAGGATTCCGATTTGAACATAAACCGAAAAGGGAAGAGAAGAAAAGGGAAGAAATTTATTGAAAGATAAAAGGGACGGTAAGAATTCACACACAAGAAACAACCGGTTGGTCCAAAGATCTCCCTAAATCTGAAGACTTGACATGCTTTTATAGTAAAGCATGTACGTCTTTTATTACAATATGGACTTTCCTAACGTAGCTAACCTTAATAACCTCTCGATCGATCACTTAGGGTTCTCGATCGAGATATTATGTCCAGCAGTCTCCTCGAACGAAGAGTGAGGCTTCTCGTTCGAGGCCTTCTCCTTGCAGCTTCCTCGATCGAACACAGGACAGTTCGATCGAGACCTTCCTCTTCTCGAGTCCTCTCAATCGAGCACAGGACAGCTCGATCGAGGCTTTCTGCTCTTCCAGTCTACTTGGTCCTCGTCGACTAAGGTCTTCGTTTGGTCGACGAGAGGCTCCATAGCTCGAGTATTCTTCTTTTGTGCGTCCATCTCTTGAAATGCATCTTTCAGGCCAGAAACGCTTGGTTTTGCTACATTCCCGCTTATATCTGCAAAATAGCAATACAAACGCAAAGTAGTCTATTCGGGGCATAAAGCGATATAAAACCAGTTATAAATACAGAAATACGTGCCTAAAGGGACTGTAAAAGTCTATATAAAATGCACGTATCAAACAACAAGCAAGGTGATGGTTTAAGATGGGCAAAATTGGATAGAATCTTAGCTTCCCAACAATGGCTAGGATCTCTCAACTCCACTGTTGGCTTTCTTAATGCAGGGATCTCTGACCATTCCCCTTGCCTGGTTAACATTACTGACTTGCCTAGCAATAGAAGACCTTCTTTCAAATATCTTAATTGTTGGGTTCTGTCCCCTGATTTATCTGACATTGTTAGGGATGGTTGGGTTACTCATTATTATGGTAGTCAGATTGGGTCTTTATTCCAGAAGCTCAAAGGCTTGAAAGGCTCATTGAGAAGAATCCATGTTTCTTCTTTTTCTAACTTTTCTGCCAGAGTGAGGGCTAGCAAGACTGCTCTTAAGCTTTGCCAAGACAAGCTCTCCATTTCTCCCTTAGATCCTGCTCTCCTTAGGGAGGAAAAGCTTCTCATCCAGGACTATTCTTTGGTTAAGAAAGCTGAGTTGCAGGCTCTCTTTCAAAAAGCAAAGGTCCAAAATCTATAGCTTGATGATCTTAGCACTAGATATTTCTACTCTAGATTGGCAGATAGGAAGCTGTGAAATAGTATTGGTAGCATCCAGGATGAGCATGGGAATCTGTGTACTGGTAACAAGAAGATCTCTAGGGGATTCATATCCTATTATAAATCCCTCCTGGGTACCTCCACACATGTTACTCAGCTTCCCTCCCACCTCTTTAATCAGGGCACTGTGCCTTCTGACTGCTGGGCTTCTCTTGTTCAGCCAGTGAGGACACAAGAGATCTTAGATGCCCTTAAATCTATTGACAGGAACAAAAGCCCTGACATTGATGGGTACTCTTCTGGTTTCTTCCTTGATGCCTGGCATATTGTGGGTACGGACTTTAAAGAGGTTGTTCTTGAATTCTTTCAAAAATGCTTCATGCCTAAGGCTGCTAACTCTACTCTTTTGGTCCTTATTCCTAAGATGGATGTTCCTCTAACTGTTAAGGATTTTAGGCCTATAGCATGTTGCACTACTTTTTATAAAGTAGTGAGCAAAATACTTGCTAACAGACTAAAATTAATTTTAGATAACATCATTGGCCCTGAGCAGGCAGCTTTTGTTGCTGATAGGGACATTTTTGACAATACTATGCTTGCTCATGAACTTGTCTCTAAATATGGACGGGCCTACCTCACTCCAAGATGCCTTCTTAAAGTAGATATTAGGAAGGCTTTTGACTCAGTGAGTTGGGATTTCTTAAGGGAAAGTTTAGTTCTACTAAAGTTTCCTGTCCAATTTATTGACTGGATCATGGCATGTGTGACCTCACCCCATTACTCTTTGCTTATTAATGGTGAGGTTGAGGGATTCTTCCCTGGCAAGTGTGGCCTAAGACAAGGGGATCCTCTATCCCCTTATCTGTTTGTGATTTGTATGGAAGTTTTGTCTAGGCTCTTAAGAAGGCTTCCTAGGGTAGATAACTTTTCCTATCACCCTAAATGTGTTCAGCTAAACCTTACCCATCTCATCTTTGCTGATGATTTACTGGTTTTCACTAGAGGTGACCTGCCTTCAGTGCAAGCTGTTGCCAAGTGCCTTAATTCTTTTAGCCATTACTCTAGTCGCCATGCTAACCCTGCTAAAACTGATCTCTACTTTGGTGGAGTTTCAGCTGCTCTCAAGGAGCTTATCTTGACTGATACTGGGTTTAGTGAGGGTGCTTTCCCCTTCAAATACCTAGGTCTTCCCCTGTTCAATGCTCGCATTACTCAGGATATGTACCAGCCTCTCTTGGATAAAATTAAGGATAAAATCATGAGTTGGGCCAATAAAACATTGAGTTATGCAGGCAAAACTTTGCTTGTGAATTCTGTTCTCTTTGGCCTAAACAACTTTTGGGGTGCAAGTGTTCTCCTTCCAAAGGGATTGCAAAGAAAATAGCAAAGTTGTGTAAGGATTTCATTTGGGGTATCTCTGAAGGTGGAAGGAAGCATACTTTTTTGAAGTGGCAGTTGTTATGCACCCCAAAATTAGAGGGGGGCATTGGAATTAAAGAAGTCCTTAGCTGGAATTGTGCACAAATGCTCAGATGGATCTGGAAATTTTTTTATAAGCCTCATAGTATTTAGACAAAGTGGGTTAATACCTATATTCTTAAGGGAGGTGATATCTGGACTGCTAAGCAAACTATAAGCAACTCGTGGTATTGGATAATGTTTTGAAGATGAGGGATCTCCTCTTGGCTACCATTGGCTCTCCTGGACAAGCTATGTAGATGTTGGAAGACTGTACTACTCATATGAGTTACAATACTTCAGCTATGTATGATTGCATTCGTCCAAGAAGATACAAAGTTCCATGGGCTTCACTGGTTCATGGGAAATTCTGCCATCCCAAGCACTTTTTTATGGGAATGATGGTGATGCATAATGGACTGCCTACTCTGGATAATCTGATAGCTAGGGGTTTGTATCTGGTTAATCGTTGTGTGCTGTGTGAAAAAGCTTGTGAAGACATCCAGCATGTGTTTTTTGTCTGTGATTACTCGACGCAGGTATGGAGAGTTGTGGCACAATGGGCTCATATCCCATTGGGGTCTCTCCTCCTTAGTCAAATCTGCTCCAGCATTAAGACAGGCCATCAGCGTGCTTGTTTAATGGCTACTTTGTTCTACATATGGAAGGAACGTAATTGTAGGATTTTTGTGGGGAGGAAAGCCTCTCCTGAGTCTGTTTTTGGTGTTGTAAAGAAATCCATTTCCTTACGTTTGTATAGGTCTTAGATTTCTTTGGGTTATGCTTTTGTTGATTTTGTATCTCTCGCATTAGGGGGCTTGTCTAGTCTCCTTTGTAGGAAAGAGTGGCACGGGTCTGTACTTAACTCTTATTCTTTTTTATAATAGACCTGAAAGCTTTTCTGCAAAAAAAAAAAAAAAGAAATAACAAAAACTATGAGAGGAGATGAATGGTTTATTTTTATTTATTTTTTTGTGTTTAAACCTTAATATATTTTTTTTTTCTTAAAATGATAATCCATGTCCCTTTTTTCGCCACGTCACATTTAAAGTTGCCACGTCACATTTAATTTTGCCATGTCACATTTTTTTTGCTACACTTTTAATTATATTTTATAGATTAAATAGGAAAAATTGTTAATAAAAATGGTGGGTATTAAGCAATATGAAGAGCTTTCACTAATTTAATAACATTTTTTATTACAAAACTTTCAATTAAAATTTCAATTTTAATTATGGGAATAACTTTTAATTAATTTGGTAGGTTTTACGTACTATGAAAAATTTTAATCAATTAATTACCATGTTTAATTAAAAAAAATGAATTAAATAGGAAAAAATGTTAATAAAAATGGTGGGTGCTAAGTAATATGAAGAGTTTTCATTAATTTATTAACATGTTAAAATTTCAATTTTAATTATAGGAAAAACTTAAAATTAGTTTGGTGGGTGTAATGTATTATGAAGAGTTTTAATCAATTTATTACCATGTTTAATTAAAATATGAATTAAATAGGAAAAAATGTTAATAAAAAGGGTGGGAGTTAAGTGATAAGAAAATCTTTAATTAATTTATTACATGTTGAAGCGGTGGGAAGATGGGGTGCGAATTTAGTCCAAGCTGGATAAATTAGAGGACGTGGAATTGACGTGGCTTATTTTTGTCCTGCGTGGAATTGACATGGCTTTTCTGGGGTTGACGTGGTATTGTCTACGTGTCTTTGGGTACCATTTTAATATAGATTATAGATATGTGTTCAGTGTATTAGTGTATGATATATTGTGACGGATTGTTTACGTATTGAAATTGTTGCAATTGTTGGAATTGAAGAATTGTATTGCGCTTTATTATTAACATAATTATTGTGAATGTGGATTTGTTGAGATAAGATTATGTATTATTGTTATTGTGAATGAGGAATTGTGACAAGAGGAGTTGTTGACAGAGGTACGTTGTTAAGGGGGTTGTACTCTGAGATGAGTTGTAATATGTACGTTGTTAAGGGAGGGGTACTATTACAGTATTGAGGCGGTATGTTGTTAAGGGGCGGTACCAAGGTGATATGAGGCACGTTGTTAAGGGAGAGGTGCCATGTCATGAGATTGAGCACGTTGTTATGGGGGTGTGCAATGTTATGAGTGAGCACGTTGTGAAGAGGGTAGTGCCATGTGTATGAGGATGGAATATACTTATTGTTAACTATTGTTTGTTAATTATTGTTGTACGGTTTATTCCTACTCAATCGTGAGGTTGACCGTGTATTCGTGAACAACTGTGATGAAATATAATGGGGAGCAGACTTGCAGGTACTTGAGTTCGCTGGACGTGGGAGCTTTTGGGGATGCGTGAGGATTCGGCCCGACTACCTAGAAGTCTAGATCACTTAGTGTTATTATGTTATTCACTTTACTTTACTTCCGCTGCGAGATGTATTTAATTGTAATTTCGGTTTATGTAGTTTGGCTAAGTTGTAATGAAACCTTTATTAACTAAGTTTTAATTTAAAGTACTTTGGTTGTTTACCTTTGTTATTCTCTACCTCGGGAAGCCGAGATGGTAACAGTTCTATTTATCTAGGAAGGCCTAGTTAAGGCTCTTGGATAAATGGGGGTATTACAAAGTGGTATCAGAGCAAAACGATCCTCAGGCCTAACCAATGAATCATAATGAATGTAGGATGTCTCTAATAAAATGAACCCTGGGTAGAAACTGTTAGGAGCCCCTTAGTGCGGTTAAGAAGCGCGCCTTAATTCGTACTCTTTGGCCCTCTCAGTTTTGAACTGGGTATCCCGAGAGAAAATTTGAGAGAGTGGGATAGTTATAAGGAGGAACCTTGGGTTTTAGGGAAGTTAATTTGTCTGCCTTGATATATATATCCTAACCTTGTTGCAGGGTAAGGTATGGTAAGTATTTTTTTATGGACGATGGCTTGGCCATATGATGTTTGTGATGAGGATGTGATATTGTTTATCGAATGAAGCGAGAATCGGATTGAGAAAAAAAGATGTTGAATTATTTGATCACGAGCATGAAGAGATTGTGACATTTTGTTGAGAAATTTCGTTGGATGTTGTGTAATACTCCCTCCCACTCATTATAAGTGTCCCAATGTTGGGATGGCACAAATATTAAGGAATATTATTAGTTAATTATTTTGGGTTGGGTAGGGGTAAGAGGAATATTATTAGTTTATTATTTTGGGTTGGGTTAGTAGTGGGTGGTGGGGTAGTAACTTCAAAAAGCAAGGGTAGTTTGGACTTTTCACAACCAAAAAAGTTACTAAATATGGACAATGGGACACTTTTGCGAATAGACCA
>JAGPOY010000602.1:0-22062 GCA_018983105.1 Silene uniflora | reverse complement strand
AAAAAAAAACTTTACAAATAATACTTCGAGAAAAATTTAGAAAATGACGTCATTTTCGTAATATAAAAAGGATCACTAAAATACACATGCATTAGTGAACCCTATCAATTAATTTTTCAGTTTTAATTTTTTTTCCCCATCTCATATAGTCATATATACCCGAGAGAATAAAATTCTCAAAAGTTTCCCTCCAAAAAGAATCTACTTAGGAAACGATAATATTTTTTAAATGAAACAATTATCTTCTCATTAATCTAAAATATATATTATCTTTTCATCAAATTGTAATATTTTCATTAATCTTAAATTATGATCATTTAGTTAAAATAAAATAGAAGTGATATAAAATTATAAAATGCAAATAGTTGTTAATCTTTCTTAGTGAATAACTTGAGACATATTTACTCTATAAAAAATTAAAATATAAACTGACAATTATTATCTTCGTTCTAAAAAAAAATTTAAAATAATTTGAGAAAATTTATAAAATGCGATCATTAGCTTTAGGTTTGTGATTAAAAAGTCACTAAAATACACATTTAATGACTTCATCAAATTTCTTGATTTGTTTTGCAGTTCAAATTTTCTTGTCATACGGAGTATCATATAAGAAGGTGAACTATGAAAAATTAATAAATTTTGAATTAATAAATAGTACACATAAAATATAAAAACTCTAAATAACGCGCATTTATCGCGAATACTACTTTGTGTACTACCCTAATAATACAACACTCTATTAATTGTATGCCTCTGAGTAAAACAGTGTAAAACTGTAAAGTGCATTCAGAAATACAGTAATCAGAAATCCTCCATTCACACTGTCAGTCCTTTACCTTACTTAACACCACAGTAATCTCACTCACATTCACATACCTGAAAACCATGACCAAAAACACATTATTTTCTTTTGTTTTCCTCCATAAATCCAATGTTCTTCCAAACATTCCCTGAACAAAATCTGGTAATCTCTTAATTTCACTCCTAAAATAATGTCATTAGCTAGTAAAACTACATTTTTACTGTTATATTCTTACATATTTACTCTGTTAACTTTGTTTAGTAATTCATATGCTTTAAATTCTGATGAACAAGCTGTAGCATCCCTAATATCCAACTGGGTTGTTCCTCATTCTGCAAAATTAAACTGGAATTCTGCCAATTTTACCCCTTGTTCATGGATTGGTGTGTCCTGTGACAAAACCCATCATGTAATTTCACTTAATTTTTCCGGGTTCGGAATTTCGGGTTCGTTAGGTTCTGAAATTGGGAATTTATCTTATGTAAACTCCATTGATTTCAGTAATAACATGATTTCTGGTAGTATCCCAGTTCAGATTTCTAATTGTAATTCTCTTGAGTATTTGGATTTTGCTGATAATGCTTTGACTGGTGAGATTCCTGAGAGTTTTGGGAATCTTCAGAAATTAAGTTTTTTGAGCTTGTTTGATAATTTACTGACTGGTTCGATTCCGGAGTCGTTGTTTAGGGTTTCAGGGTTGCAGTATCTTTATTTGAATAGTAATAAGCTTAATGGTTCGATTCCGGATAATATAGGGAATGCTAGTGAGCTTGTCTGTCTGTATCTTTATGGCAATCAGTTATCGGGGTTTATACCTTCGTCGTTTAGTAATTGTACTGCACTACAGGAGGTTTATTTGAATGAAAATAAACTTGTTGGAAAGTTGCCTGAAAATTTGGGTAATTTGGAGAATTTGGTGGATTTTGATGTGAGTTCAAATTGTTTGGTAGGTGCTATTCCTGTAGGTTTTGGTAATTGTAAGAATTTAGGGTTGTTGGTTTTGTCGGATAATGCGTTTCATGGAGTTATTCCGGAAGATATTGGCAACTGTAGTAAGTTGGGTACATTTGCTGTTGTAAATAATAAGTTGACTGGAGTTATACCCTCTTCACTTGGTATGCTGTCTAATTTACAAATTCTGTACCTTTCGGAAAATTCTTTGTCTGGGAAGATACCGATGGAGCTTGGAAATTGCAAGTCATTGACCGATTTACAGCTCAAAGAAAACAAATTAGAGGGTGAAATTCCAAGTGAACTGGGTAACTTAAGGAAATTAAGCTGTCTTCAGCTGTTTAATAATCGTTTGTCAGGGGAAGTTCCGCTTAGTGTTTGGAAAATTCAGACACTAGAGTATGTTATTATATACGGTAACGATCTATCAGGAGAGTTGCCTTGGGAAATAACCCAGTTGAAAAACCTGAAGAACATTTCCTTATACGAGAACAACTTTTCTGGTATCATTCCACGAGAGTTAGGGATGAATAGCAGTTTGGTGCAGGTTGAATTTACCAACAATAGGTTCACTGGTGAAATCCCGCCCCACCTTTGTTTTCGGAAACAGTTGGAAGTGCTTAATATGGGTGAAAACATGCTTACGGGTAGCATTCCACCTGGTATTGGGAGTTGCTCTAGTTTGACAAGGTTAAGGCTTGAACAAAACAAACTCACAGGAGTAATTCCGGAGTTTGCTGAGAGTCACAATCTAACATTTATGGATGTTAGTGGTAATAACATTGAAGGGATTTTGCCGCAAAGCCTTGGGAATTGTCGGGAACTCTCTTCAATCAATTTGTCGAGGAATAAGCTTAAAGGTGTTTTACCACCACAGTTCGGGAATATGACTAATCTTCAAGCTGTGAATCTATCTCACAATCGTCTGACAGGACCGTTACCATATCAACTCGGGAAGTGTAGCAAGTTGCTTCAGTTTGATGCTTCTTTCAATTCGCTGAATGGGTCACTCCCAGAAAGTCTAAGTGCTTGGACGGCCTTATCCGTCTTGAACTTAAGAGAGAACAAACTTAGTGGAGGAATTCCCGTCTTTCTATCAGAATTACAGATGCTGTTGGAACTTCAACTTGGGGGGAATTCATTTGGAGGAGCAATCCCTTCTTCGATTGGTACATTGACAAGTTTAAGATATGCATTAAATCTCAGTAGCAATGGTCTAACAGGTGAAGTGCCGTCTTCTTTGGGTAATTTGGTTAATCTACAACGCCTAGATGTATCTCAAAATAATTTGTCGGGATCCTTGACGTCTCTTGGTAATCTCCCATCTTTAACTGAGATAAATGTTTCCTATAATCACTTCTCCGGTCCAATACCTCAGACATTGTTGGGCCTATTGGGCTCATCGCCATCTTCCTTCTTGGGGAACTCTGAGCTTTGCGCAAAATCAAGCACATATATCCGACCTTGTGATGGTAAATGGAGGAATCATAACAGGGGCCTTGATAGTATCCACGTGGCAATTATAGCTCTTGGGTCGACTCTTTTTATTGTATTTCTTATTCTGTCTGTTTGGTACGTCTCTCTGAGACGCCGAAGAGGGCAAAAAGACGATGCTGAAATTTCAGTCCAGCAGGGTTCTTCATTCTTCTTGAACAAAATACTGCAAGCCACTGAGCATCTCTGTGAAGATTACATGATTGGGAGAGGGGCTCATGGAATCGTCTACAAGGCCAGTTTGGGCCCCGACGAAACCTATGCTGTCAAAAAGCTTTCACTTGGTGATCAAAGAAATGGAAATGGGAGTATGGTTAGAGAAATCGAGACCTTGGGGAAGGTTAGGCACCGGAATTTGGTTAAGCTGTGCGATTTTTGGTTTAGGAAGGATTACGGTTTAATATTGTACGAATACATGGAAAATGGAAGCCTCTATGATATTCTTCACGGAACAGGTCCTAACATGGTGTTGCCTTGGGGTGTACGATATAAGATAGCACTTGGGACAGCTCATGGATTGGCGTACCTCCACTTTGATTGTCGTCCTGCTATAGTGCATCGTGATATCAAACCGGAGAACATACTCTTAGACTCTGATATGGAGCCTCATATTTCTGACTTCGGCATTGCCAAGCTTTTGGACCAGTCAAGTCCCTCCACAGTGTCTTCTGTAGTCACTGGAACTACAGGGTACATTGCACCAGGTACTTACTTCTGTCGTCGGTTTTTTTGTGTTTTGGCCTCTTATTTTAAATTAAGCCCTTAAATCTGTTAATCTTCCTAAGATTCCCGGCTTATTAGCTCATTATCAAGCTATACAGTATACACTTCTTTGTTATATTAGTGCCTTGAAAGTGTTCTGAACATGATAGATTCCCGGCTTCCCACGTATAATGGTCTTTAATGAGCTCCAAAATTTATGCTACTGTCTGTTAATAATAATTTGGAAATTGGATGATAAATGAACTCTAATTGTCTATTTACGACTTTGTCATTATATCTCTCCCATCATTCTTCGTCACAACTAAAGCTTCATTTGAATTTCCGGCTATGATACTAATTTTCAAAACATGTACAGAAAATGCGTTTGCTATCACAAGAAGTAAAGAATCAGATGTGTATAGCTATGGAGTAGTACTGCTGGAATTATTAACGAGGAAGAAGCCAGTGGATGCATCATTCCCTGACGGAATGGATTTGGTGAAATGGGTCAATTCAATGTGGGATTGTTCTCAACAGATTGATAAGGTGATAGACCAGACTCTGCAAGACGAATTCATAGACTCCAACGTCATGGACGAAGTATATGACATGTTGTCGATAGCATTGAGGTGCACGGAAAGGGAACCGAGCAAAAGGCCAACCATGAGAGAAGTGGTAAAACAGTTGGAAGATGTCAAGGTTTCGGGTAGAGAGAAAAAAGTCTTTTAGTTAACTTCCACCACTCACTATGGTGTTGCTGCAATGTTGCTGTTCTTGTGTATATACTATAACAGATAATGTTGTGTTTGTAATGGCTCTGTTAAACCGTCGCGACTATGGTGTTGTTGCTATGCTTATGCTTATGTCTGTCCGAGGCAAATCTTTTGAATGTGTTTGGTTTAAAGGGAGTTATATAGACAATTTTGATACAGAGGGACAATTAGGACTAGCGTCTAGGGTAGAGAATTGAGAATTAGCATGGGTCGTTGTCTCGTTGACCGTCCTAATTATCTAATGGTAATTACCCTTAGGATATAAAAAAAATATGGATGCTGCTAATTCGAAATACAATCAAAACAAGTTCGTTGATATGTCATTACTGTTAGGTAAGCAAAATTAATAAGACCGTCTCAACTTAAGAAAAATATCACCGTTTTATTTTATAACAATAGAAATAGATCATTTGATTTTATGATAGAATGTTATAACTAAAATCATTAATTTTAAAATTAAAAAAGAAGTGTACAAAATACTCCGTAGTAAAGAAAATTTCCTAATTTTAACAGGAAAATTGGAAATAATTAAGTATTTCCTAATTCTAATACTAAGGTGGATGGATTAGATTAAATATATCCATTATATAAACAAGAAGAAATTGGGTTTTTTCACTTTTCAAAGGGTACAACCAAGTTTCTATACATTGCGAATTTGCGAGGGTGATCAACAACAAGTATTTAAGATTGTGGTACGTAGTCGATGTTGATTCTTATAATATACTCTCTCCGTCCCAATTAAGGCTTGTTTCGATTCTCTTTCAGTTTAAGTTTGTGTTTTTTGTGTGATTGTAAGTTGTATCTGCCGCAATGACCCTTGTTGTAACATAATCGAAGTTATTTTTGCTTAGTTTTTCTCGTTTTAATCCCCGGCCTGGTCATTCAGGACTTGTTAAAAGTTAGAGATTGATTCAGGTTGTCGGTATAAGCTGGTTTCTTTGAGATCTCTGTTTCTGTTAGACCAGATTCGTATGCAGTGAATCTTATATGAGGTCTTACATGCGAAACTAACTCAAATCATTAGATTTTCCTCGTTTAATAATAAGGGTATAACGGTAATGGTTATGTTTCACGTGTAAGATTGTCTCATACCGTAACTATTTTGGTGATTTTTCCTATATTCTCATTTCAGCTTTCTACGTCCATCTTGCTACACAGAATATCCAAAATGATACAAATTGTGCCTCACCGGGAAATTGAAATCAAAGATGCCCCGATTCTTACTTCTACAAAGAAACTCAATGCGGCTGAGCGACTTCTCGACAAACTTCTAGATGACTATGCTGATTATCGCCGCCCTAAACGATCAAAACTAGAAAATATCGCTACCACAACTGTTACGTCTCAGCTGAAATTGTCCGATATCATCCCGTATGCTCATAAAATAAGTTATACAACATTGGCACCACCCGAGTTTGGTGCTGGGGGACCACTTGGAGGCGCTCTTCCTCCGGCTCCACAAGAGGATCAAATGCGGGCCTCCCAACTGTACACTTTCGCCAATCTCGATGTGGGCCTACCTAAAATGGCCGAGGACAAGGAACGAGTTATCGAACCCCTCATGGAGATCCCTTCTATAACCGAGCCTGATCCAATGTCTCTCCCCCTAAATTTCTCGGTTTCTGTTCCAGAAGGCTGGCAACCAGGTATGCCGGTGGAGCTGCCAAGGGATCTACCGCTGCCGCCGCCTGGATGGAAGCCTGGGGATCCCATCGCATTGCCTTCGTTGGAATCGGCTTCATTATTATCTTCTAACAATGTACACCAGCAGCAACCATGTCCTCCTGCAAGAGCATCTGAAGTTGTACATGTCAACAGGGTTGACATCAATATTCTTGGTGATGACAGTAGTGATGAATATTCTACTTCTTCCGAAGAAATATCAGACGACGAGGATTAGCTGCTGTTCTTATGTATATCCGATAATGTTGTGTTTGTAATGGCTCTGTTACAATTAGAAGGAGCGTCTAAAGGTAGAGAATTGAGAATTAGCGCTGTTTGTCGACGGTCTTAATTAACTAATGATAATTACCCCCTTAAAATACTCTGTGGTAACTTTTTGTTGAAAAGTTTAGCAAGCGAAAAAACTTGTAAGAACAAGTCTTATGACTTGTGTCAAATATTTGAGCAACTTTCTCAATAGGTAAGCAAATCAACAATGCACCAACATATGCAGTCATAACTTATACTCCCACCATCTCGACGACTACCTTTATTCCGGTCATTTGTTTATCTTTGGTTAATGGTTTTAGCACAAAGACTAAGGAAAGATAAAGGGGCGAATTATTAAATGACAGTTGGACAAAATTGAGATTTGAGTGTAGATGATCAAATTGTTCATCAATATAAACAAAATAGAAAGGTAAATAATTGATAAACAATTGATCAAAACGAAGAGTGTATATAACCTTTGATTAAAATAGCTCTTACAAATAATCTAAAAGGTAAACACCGAAATGGAGAGAGTAAGGATTTTGCTTATTTACGATTCTCACTAGTGCAAATGAGTTTTGTTTCTTATGTAGTTTTGTAGCATCACCTTCCTTAATGAACATAAAATATTTTGGTGTAACTTTAGGAGTCGGTCCATGTCAAAATACATGGCAAAAGTTGGCCCACATCCGGGCCAATAGATTATAGGATTAAACGAGTCTTATTGAATAGAGCAAAAAACATTTTTCGACCTAGATTAGGGCTCAAGCTCGAAAAAATTCGGATCAGGTTGGTTAGCATTCAGTTATAGTTGGTAATCAAGTCACTCGTATCTCTTATGGGTCAGATAAAACCAGGTCAGGTCATCATCAGGTGGCAAATCGGGTCGGTATGGTTACGTATCAAGTTAGGTTGTCAACGTGAATTTTACATACGGAGTATGTCATTAAAAAGGATATGAATATTTATTTTAGCTTTAAGTAACAATAACAATTCAAAAGAACGTAAATCTAATCATAATATGCCTGGTATTAACCGAGTCTAAATTAAATAGAATCAAAAATCAAAAATAAAGTTGGATTGCCGATTAACATAAACACAAACCGACTAACTTACCTACGAGTATTTACCTTCGTATTATTTGATTTTATGGTAATTGTGGGGACTACCTGGTAATTTCCTAATTTCATAACGTACAAATATTACAAGTGCATCAATTCATCTTCGCAATTCGCATCACTTGTTTCCAATTAGGGTTTTCTGGGTAGCGCTTCTTCGATCATTCAACCAATTTCGTACCTTAATCAATCAGGTATAACCACCCTTCTTCTCAAATTGTCGTTAATTTATAATGTATGTCAATTAATTACTGAAAATTTGTTGTTTAATTTGATTTTCGATTTTTGATTTGATCAACTTTTTCACGACACTAGAATTTGATTTTCGTGTGTTTTGGTTTGTTTTGCATTTAATTAGATATGGCAGGTAACAATGATGGAGCGCAATCAAATATTTACAGGTACATCATTGTTTTTGTGTTCAAATGAATGTGAAATTCATCAGTGTTGCTTAATAGATTCAAAAAAAATTGTGTTTAAGTTGTTTGTAACTGCAATTTTCAGGAAAATTGATCCCAGTGTGGTACCCGATTCGCATCGGTTTAGGTTAGATTTAGATGATGACTCTGCTTCGTATGAGTTTAATGGTTTCATATGGATGATTAGAACGCTGTTTAGTTTAGGAGGGTCAAGGATAGGAGGGAAATTCGTTGCGTCTGAGACGGAGGACTTGGTTATTTTTGTTACTTTGGTAAAGGGTGGTGTTAAAACTCGCTTGTTATTACTCAAATATACATTGGAGCTAGTAGCTGTGATGGGTAATGCTGGATGGAAGATTCCGTTTGATTCCGAATATGATATTGAGGGTGCGGAGAGAGTGTTGGTTTCTAGGGTTTATCCAGTAGATTTTAGTTTTAGGGTTGGATTAGGGGAGTTGAGAAACTGTGTGAATGGGTTTCACAGTGATGATGGGAGGGTGTGGGGAGAGAGTTTCTATTCCTTGAGTGTTAATACTACTGAAGTGAGTCGTTTTGATAGTCTTCATAGGACTTTTCGATTGAATGATTCCACCCAATTGACTGGAGTAGAGCTTTGGTTGGTTCGGAACTGGGGGACTGTTTCAAAGGTTTGGAAGTTGTATTCCAGGTATGGGGTTTGGGATCCCACTAGATTGTGTCCCTTGTTGCCTGATAAGACGGCTGCGGAGATGGCTATTGCTGTTTTAGCCGACGTTTCTATCGGTTTGTCCTCCTTTCTCTATTTTTTCTTACTTTTATTCATGTTTCATTTATTATTCCTAATAATTCCTAATTTATACTTATTAGAATTACTCCTTGAAACGTGCAGTGAAGGAAATTGGTGTATACGAAAAGGAGCTCTGTCTTGATCCAGTTGACTTATCAGTTCACTGATACGAGTAAGTTCAGTTTTTGTGGTTTTATGTGTATATGAACGTTACGAAGTAATATCTAAATGGGTCAATTTCTTCAAACTTAGGGAATGTTACTGAACTTGGTTTGTATATAGCCGTATGGGAATCATAACTCTGATTTGTGTACCTACTACTTTTTTAGTCTATCTCTTTATTATTCTTCACTACAGTTAAAGCTTCGTTTGAATTATCAGATGTCCTAATTTGCAACTTATGGCACAGAAATTGTCTTTACAACCACAAGAAGTGAAGAGTCAGATTTGTACAGCTATGGAGTGGGTTTGCCCGAATTATTTACGAGGAAGAAGACAGTGGATGCATCTGGAATTCCTGTACTCGGTTGTGCCGTTACAGGTTGTTGCTTAAAGGCTTTACGATAAAGGTTGTTGCTTTAAAGGCCTTCCTGTAGTCGGTTGTATTGTTTAAGGTTGTCCTCTGTTTGACAGTCCCATCAAAAGTGGTCCCTTGTTAAGCTGACCTGTTAGAAGCTATGAAGTATTAAGATATACGTTTAAGGTAGTCTGGTACTAGGTTGTCGTTTTATTTGGATTTTCATTTAATGTTGTCTTGTATTTAGCTGTCGTTTGATGTATGCAAACACAAGTTAGTAGCATTACTGTTTAGAGTTTATTGTGTTAGAGAATGCAAGCATAAATTCTTCATTAACTTGAATCATTCTGTATAAATTTAAAGCGTATCCAGTTTAGTTATCTCTTATCCTACTGTCCCATATTCAGGTTTCCTGAATTAAGTTGTCTTGTATTCAGTTATCTTGTTTTTGATTGCCTGTCCAATTAGCGGATGTCTTGTATTCGATTGTCCTTTATGTCATTTGTTTGGTATTTTGGCGGCCCCTTTTGAAACCTTTTAAGCGGTGTTTCGTTGTTGGGTCTCCCTTATTCAATATTCCCGTCAAGGTGTGTCTTTTATTCAGTAAGCCCTTAAAAGTTGTCCCGTATTAGGGTGGTTACTAAAAGTTTTCCCCTGTTAGTAAAGATGTGACAAAATTTGAATGGTCTTGAATACATGCTCAATATTGATGTTTCTCGGAAGAAGTCAGTGAAAATAAGTGAAAGCAACGCAGTTGCTAACACAAAGACTACCAATGATGGTTGATTTGGTAAATGGAAAATAGACTACGAAATGCTTGTTCTTGTCAACATTTAGTTTTCTTTTAATGCGTGGGTCGAGCCATTCATCCTGTTTATATGGAACACGTGCTGTGCATCCCTCATTTTGAGGACAACAATGAATTGAGCCTACTTGCTGCATTTGTCTATTTATACTATTTTGAAGCTGCTTCACTATGCACTGCTATATTATTGGTTATGAAGCTAACAGAATGCGCCATTGATGCAATTTTTTTGCTAATTGGATTTCGGATGGATGATCCCTCCTAGAGTGGATAAGTTTGGGATTTCACATAGTGCTGCAGGATGTGATTGCTTATTTAGCTGTGTTGTGCGCTTTTGCTTATGATGACTTCTAATTTGTTGCTGTCTAATGATCCCATTTTGTTTTGTGCTGTTCTTTTGATTCTGTAATGTGCTGATTGATATATGTGCTTTTATGTTTGGATCATCCGGAGTTTTTTTTTTTTGGCGTAGTTGGTAGAATCTAAATATGTTCTCATGGGTCAGATCTGTGATTGCCTTTGAGCAGTATAACTACCGTTTTTCATCATTGGATGGAGAATGCTAGATATTTTGGTTCAGGTAAAAGGTGAATCAGATTGCACATTTTTCCAATGTACGATTTTCGACTCCAATTTTATCCTTTATATAATAAGAGAGGGATTGTACAGGTAAAAGGTTCTTCATATTTGTGTGTTTAAGATTGGTGTCATATGGCATTATCTCTCCTAAACTCTGTGGTCTACCTGTATTTAACATCCTGCTGATAAGGGTCTGATTATACGTAATAATAATGACCTAAAGAAGGCCATGCAGGTGGCCAAAATAGAAACTTCTACGCAGTTTTCCCGGGATATGAAAGACTTGTCTGCAGTTTTGTGAGAGCTTTCGTTGCTTTTTATCCTTCATCTTTCATTGTTACTTGGATGTTTAAGACTGGTGATCCTTGATTGTCTTTCGTTCTTGGTATTCTGTAATATTAACAATCGAAAGTATTCGTTGAAAGCTTGATCTTGTTGAAATAGAGCACAAATTAAGTCCATGGCTCTAAAGATTTGTCTGGGTCTTACTATTTTTCGTTGATTGGTGTTGTATTCTCCTTGTTAACTGAAGATGCAAATGTTTATCTAATGCAACCGATTGAGCTGTGGTCGCTGGTTGGGTTTTCCTTTGTTAAAGGTTATGAGTTGATGTTGTTGCTTTTGTACTTTGGATGTAGAAGGCGTTCTGCCTTTAAAAGCTACTTGATATTGTTTATGGATATTGAATGTGATTATTCGATATGGGGGACGAGATCCGCTTTGACTGATAGAAAGCATCTCTCATTTATCCCTCCTTTACCTGACCCGAAATAAAGTTAACTGAGCTACGGAGTGCAGTTGGATGTTGGGATGTTGAGCTTGATGTTTTCTTTCTTTTCGGGGTAGTTCAGATTTCTACAATTGTGAAGCGAGGTTCGGTTAGTATATTTTGCTAGACTTGGTATTTGGCATTAATGTGTCAATGACTTTTTTGATTTTCTTAACTCAATTACATGGATTTGGCTCTTACATACCCTTATTCAAAGTAATGAAAGCTAAATTGGGTATTGCTTTTTTTTCTAGGATGAATATCAGTTTATCACTATATGAACTTGTATCCCTGAAAATTCGGTTATTACATTTTGCTATATGATTTCGGGCTGGAATGAGTATGTGCTGTAATGTCCGCTTCTCCCCAGCAAATGAGATACCTTTTGTGTATTTCCAGCCGAACTATATTGAAAGTATGGGCGGTTGGTAATCTTCCACTAAAGTTTGGCTCTTAGCTGCTTGTCAACTACTCCGTATCATGTTAAAATGAATGTTAAAACTGAGTTATTTTACAAATATTGTTCGGGTTCAATTGCTAGCCTACGATTTCAGTTGCCCACTTATATTCAGATTCAATTCAGAATGGAGTTCTCTCGAGTCTGCAACGTTAGGATGATCTTGAAAGTTTTAATTGCATTGTTGTGGATTTCTGTTACTATGAGTTTGTTACTTTGTTCATTTTGTTTGTGTTGCTGCATCTGTATATCTTGAATGGGGAAAAGTTGTTCCATTTATTTAGGCTTTCATCAGTCATTATATGAATGAAATGTTGGTTTCCGCTGTCACTAAAAGCGTGTTGTGACTTGTGAGCCTCTCATTGAATTTAGGAAGCCGTTGCCATGGAAAATTAGGTGATTTTGTTGTATGTTAGTAGTTGATTCTTATCTTTCGGCTGTTACAAAGTCGTGCTGTAGTCTGCTGTTTAAGGATGTGCTGTACAAGGTTGCCATTTGCTCGGCTGTTTAACAGATGTTCCGTCATTATGTTTGTATTTCATTGTCCTTTCAGATGTCCATATAATTATGTGCTTTTGTAATGTTGTCCAGTATTTGAGTGTCGTGGTGGCTCTAGGTATTTAGGGTTTTCCCGTTGTCAGATGTTACGTATTCAACTGCCCTGTATGACTGTATTCATTTGCCTGTCTGTGTTAGAGGTGGTTATGTTACAGGCTTTGACAGTAAAGGTCGACGCTTTAAAAGCTTTCCTGATGCCGGTTTTCTGGTTTCAGATTACCCCCTAACCACTGTTTGGCAGTCCCATACTCCCATTATTCCATGAAGATTGCTGAAATGTCCGTAATTTTATGTACTGAGTATTGATAGTTTAGTTTTCAGTAGTAACCGCCTCGCCACTTCCTCCAAATCTGTTCAAGGCATTACTATTCCGTTTTCTTAAAACAGAACTCGGTAAAGATGGACTGATTCTCTCATGCCCTCACAGCCTCGCCACAAATGGCCTTTTACCCTATTTTGTTTCATCTGCTTACCACAAATATATTGATTTCGCCACTTTTTATCCTAAACGAAAATCTTGCCTATCTTAATGGTAATTATTGGTAAATATATTCCATTATTCTTCTCGCAAGAAGCAATAATTCGTGACATTATCGTTCAAGAGTTGAGTTTACAACCCGCAATAATTCGTGACAAAAGGGCATTATTTTTGACAAGTGCTTCCCTCAACTGAATCAAGCAATTACTCCACATACTGAAACGTACAATCTCAAATTTCTAATTATACTGACTTGAGTAATTGACAACCTTCCGGAAAGAACCCGAGGATATGTATTCACTTGCAGAATAAGTGTTGCACACCTAGACTAGTTCAAAACACGCAAAAAAATGCAGTTACAAGTAATTTCAGCATGTCGACAACAATTCTCTTGGTCTAACTTGCAGTCATGCTTTCTTAGGCCCGAAAGCAAAGACAAGTTATATTACTTTATTCTTCGCTTTCTGTCCGCGTCCCTTTCTTGGCCCCTATCTCTTTTATTATCAATACCACTTCTTTTTTCACCGTCTGAATCGTGAGATTTGCTCCTTCTCTTGGCACTACGATAATCCCGATCTCCATCTTCTTTTCCTCTATTCAGTGATCGACGTGGTGGGCTCCCGCTTCGACTCCTGCTTCGGTGACGCTTCCGGGAAGAATCCCGCAAATCATCTTTTTTGTCTCGTCTTTCGTAACTTGATCTTTCTGAAAGCCATGTACATACAACATTAACATACTCTACAAAGTATAATAGCCGACTATCCATAGCAGAATAGCACGAAGCCACGAACAAAGGAATAAGAAGTCTCAAGAGGGTAACAATTTTAACATCAATGAACACAGAAATTACCGGAAAGATGTACATAAACTGCACGACATTAGCATACTGTACAAAGTAGAAACGGATGACTAATAATAGCATAAGCAACAGAATAAGAAGTCCTAAGGTAACATTTGTAGTTTCTATGGTTAAAAAAAAAAAACAGTTACAACTGCGGCATCAAAAAAACAGTTACAACAGTTATTATAACAGACACAAAAATCCTCAAATGAAATCTCATTGGTTTATCTTGCAATTTCATAGGTTTGTGCCTTTCGGTTATTATATCTTTATGAGAAGACCGTAAATGAGAGTTTTTCATACATATACATATATGAGCAACATTAACCTAAAGAAAGACAATGCCACCTGCACAAAATTGGTTCTACTTCTATGTTTGTCCAATTCTTCACATTACAAAATTGTACTCATGTCCGGCACTTGAAAATCAGACTTGGGGTATGACACGCGGATATTTCGTCGCAGAAAAAACACGTGGACATTCATAAAAATATACTCATAATCACATACGACACTTGGGCACCCATAATTTCACATAGCAACACAGATTTGATTACTCTAGCAAGAAAATTTCAGTTATTTGAGGATTAAAGCAGAGAGCTCATAAAAACTTACTGCTCCCAGGATGATTATCACTTGAATCCAATAGCCCATACTCTGATTCGAGACGTTTTCTATGAACAGAAACCTTCCTCTCAATTTCATCAGAACTTTTGATACCCCGGTCTTCGAGAGACTCACGATATTCCATTATTGCAACTTCAAGACGTCTCAATTTTTGTCTGCAAGAAATATGAAAAAGATGTGACCCTATGTTAAAGCTAGGTCAAATAAATCACGGATAAAAATTAAACTTCAGCAAACCATACGGTTATACTGTAAAGCACCGTAAATAGCAGGAGACGGTTGCATTAAGTCAAAGATGTTAAAACTGAGAAAACGTGAACAAGCACAATGGTAGTAACAAACCTCCGTTCTTCGTCTATAATGGTTTCAGGTTGAGTCGCAGTACTAGTTTGGGCTACATACTCATCATCGTCTGCATTAGTAGGATCATCTCCAGCAATTTCACTACCCGACGATGAGTAACCCAACCCCAGGCCTCTAGAACCGTCCTTTGGCTCATCATCATCATCATCTCTAGCCCATTTTGAGGCTGGCAATATAGACTCAGCTTTCTCGATATTAGCAAATGCTTTCAGTTCTGGCTGTGGGATAGAAAGTGCTTGAGGAAAGGTAGCCTCCATTTCGACATTAGTATCTCTAGGCATATTTACATGTTTAACTGAGCTTGATTTTGTGTGCACATATTGCAAGTCCTCTTCCAGTTCATATCCCCGTTGTTTCTCAGCTTCTCCCAGATAAAGCAATCGTGCAACCATCATTTCTCTCCCCCCAATAAGTGAAAGTCCATTATGCTTACAACGCCTTTCCAGCTCAGAGAGAGGGAGATTAAGCAGCTCTCTCGTTGCGGCGCCCGTACCCATAGCCAATGCGGCATCCTGGTCAGCTTTGCTCCCGTCACTCACATCTTGGGGTCCCGCATTTGGATCCAATTCTGGAGCATCACCAGAAATACAGTGAAATGGAATGACCCCGGAACTGCTGGGTCGCAGAAAAGTAGCCCTTAATCCATTCACATATGCATCCGAAAACAGAAACCAGTCTGACCAAACTTGTAGCACTTTCATCACACGCTCCTACAATCAACAAATTCAAGTTAGGACTTAGGAGTGAACAAGAAATATCACAAAAAAAAAAAAAAGTAACATCAAATGAAGATTATAAGAAAGTCTTGACACTTGGAAAGCTGAAAAAGGTATACCTAAATAAATCAACTAATAAACTACTCTTATCAAACAGGAAGATGAAGACCGTTATTGAAAGAACGGAAAAATTTTGAAAATTGGATAAAATTGTCTCCTTGAGTCAGTTTAGCAAAATCGGGAATGCAACAATCCCGTCATTATAGCATAACTAATGCAGTTACATAGAACATTAGTTGAAATGTAACTAAAAAAAATCGCTTCAAGTGACAACTACGTTGTTAAAACTTAAAATTACATTAGAAGAAAATTTACAAAATTAGAACTTACTTTTAGAGCTTCAGCAGTAATTCTTCCGGTTACACTACGGTACAAATCATTGAAGCTCTCCATTATGTCAGGCAACGTAGACTCAAATTTAGTACGGTATGCAGAGGCATTCTTGACAGGACTGCTGCTGTTATGAAGTATATCAGACACAAGCATCAACCTTGCCACTTTAGTTGGTATGGGAGTTTCCTTCAGAGTAAGTGACTCCGTCAAAACCTCGACAATCTGCACAGCAGAGAACAAAAAATAGAAGAAATTAGAAGCCTTACAGAGCTATCTGAGACCTCGATCTGGAATTTTTTCGTGAAAACATAAACTAACACCACAATAAGAGACGCCACAAATGCAAGAGATATCAAATGGAATGCAAGAAGAAAAATGCAGGTAGCTCAAACAGATACAAAGGGACAACAAGGGTCCATTCTCAAGAGGACAACAATTGTGCTAGACAGTGTGGTACCAAACTGCCAACTATTCGCCATTCTACTAAAGTACAGAGCTCAACTAAACGAATACAAATTTTACATCTTACTCATAGCGTAGAATGGTACAAAAGACATACATATATATGATTTAAGTTAGAGACGGATCTACAGTACTCACGACTTGCAGAACCATCCAATCTATTTTATTCGGCCATAGATTGGTGCAGTGTGTTGATAGCAAATGCCTATCAGTCTGCATGCTTCAAATCTCCCACATCCGTTCGTCATCAATCATTACATTGAAATCAGACACGAACAGACCACTTATATACAAAACATGCCGCTTGCATGATAAAAATTATTCTAGATAGTCCAAAGTGTTGTTTCTAGGCTTTATGTTATATGATTGGGAGAGTATGGAAAACTGACACTTGCCAGCCTATTCAACAGATTATTGCAATAAAATCAAATTTCCCCCCCAAATTAAAATTCGCAACTCTTTCTGTAAGAATATCCAACTACATTAACCCAGACACAATTGATACAAATTTGAGATGAAAATGGATGCAAAAGCCAAAAGGTATAGATTGCATCATTAGACATTAATTAGTAGCAATAACCACTCTGTGATACATGTTGCGTACAGGTAAATTGACAGAAATGGTAAAATATGAGGTAATCTGGAAATTTGCCCATCATTTGTGAGGATAGGAGTATGTCAACAATCTAATGCTTTAAATTTAAGATCACGACTTGGTCAGCTGAGGCCTGAGGTAACCCTTACAACGTAATATCCAGAAATGATTATTCGACAACCTACTTTCCTAATATGAGATCAACAAATATTGCATACCTCGCCAGCAGCCTCAGCATTATCCAAGGCAAACCCCATAGCATCTTTCACCTGACTCCTTTCCAATGTCAACGCACGCAGCATATCCTCAAACTCATCCCTCTGAGGATCTGTTAGTGTCCTCTCAGGCTCCACACGCTGCAAAAGTCAAGTAAAATGATACTCTATATCAAGAAGACACCTACATATCATGCATGGCCAGATCAAAAGGTCATGTGTATTGAGCTTGTAAGAGGAGAAACATAATTGTGTTCCATCTCTTTTTACACAAAACTAGGCACGTCAGAACCCCCACCCCCGGCGTAAATGGAGGCGTTGATTAAAGGTGTTGTATAATGGAAGTAAGCAAGACTTTAAGCTTGAAATATAGATGCTATTCATGAGTTACTATCTACAATAATGACTGACCCAACTGTTCAGAGTGGAAAAAGAAACATGGTTAACAATCAGACTGGGCCCACAAAGGATTTAAGGCATACCCTGCTTCTTCCTGCAGCATATGTAGAACTTGTCTCCTTCTCAATATCTGGGCTTTTAGGCGTTGGCAGCGCTGGTGGTACCCACCTAAAAACAACCATAAAATATATTTGTAATATAAAATCGAAACATTTGTATCAAAACCATGGGAGAATAGAACGACAACTATGTCATACGTCGTAAAATTGAAGGAGGTTAAACATGATGATACTGAAGGAAAACTACCTCCCACTTCCAGTGATCATTATAAAAGGCTCTGTTCTCCACCTCTGCAGAGTATCACCCTGTAGCAAGTAGACAAAAATAAGAAAACGGAACTTGGGTCCTTACACGAGAGAATCACATTAACAATTTGAAATAGATGTGTGGAACTATTGCTTCTAAATGATAACTACTCTTTGACACATATACACCGCCTCGGCTCTTATTACAAGAACATTATGCCAAGTAGTTTCAACTTTCAAAATATTTTCTCGTCTACATGGAAAGAACTATACTCCTTCCTCTCCAATTAGCCCGTTTTGGGGTTTGGCACAGTTTTTAAAGGCTGAAAATTACCAAACAACACGCGTCCTATTCCCTACCTACTTTCAACCCTATGTCTTCTGATTAAAGACATTCCACCACAAAACCACCACCACCCAACATCAATCAACAACCACCACCACCACCGTCCATGATGCAAACGGCTACACCACTTTCCCGTATCAGAGGCCGAGTGCGGTGGAGGGTAGGGGGTGTCGTAGGTAGAGGCGGTTGTGGTGGTGGGTGGTGCAAACTGGTGTAAGGGTGGGCAGAGAGGTCACGTATGGTGGTGGGTAAGGCAGTCAGGTGTGAGGAATGGTAGTTGGTAGGGCACTCTGGTGTGAGCGGTGATGGTGGATATGGTGTACTGGCGGTGGAATGGTAATGAAGGAAAAAATTAGTCGTAATAGATGTCCTTTAGGCTTAATAATGGTCACTGAGTTGAGTAATATATCTGATTAGTGTGTCAATTGAGGTTAGGTTGTAATAAGGATTCAATAAAAATCACAGTGAGTGGAATTTTTTGTAATATAAAGAGGATAAAATCGTCATGTTCATTATAAAAAACTGCTAAAATGGGAAATGAGGCTAAATAGATAAAATTTACAAATATAGGAAATGAGGTTATTTAGGGTGAAACGAAGGAGTAGCTAGCTACAAGGTGAAAGAGCACAGGGTGTCATCTTTATGAATTTGTCACCAGGAAACTTAATTTGCCACGGCTACAAGAACGTGGTACTTAGCTAACAGAATCTAAGAGAAAAAATAATCATACGACTGGATACCCTGTGAATCATCTTGAGGAAATTTAGACGCCATACAATTATTGTGGATGAAACCTCAGCAATGTTCCACTACAAACATGATGAACCCCAGCATGTCGACAAGGAACCCGGACCCAAATCAAACCCATTAAACAAGACGGCAAATTTTACCGATAATGATCCAAATTAGTTTTAAGAAAGCCTAAAAGAAAGGGATGTTACAAAGTGCTATCAACAGACAAGCTAATTAAATTAAAAAGCCCACACCTTCACCCTCACCCTCCCCTAATCCCCTTCCCTTCCATTCCCTCTATATTAGTGTCTCCCCACAGTAAACAAAAGCAAAAGATATTGGTGGAAGATTAGTAAGGCACTCTGAAAAATGTAGTAGTAACAACAGTAAAACAGAACCACGAAGATCTCTTTGAATAAATTGAATGGTACTTGTCTTCACTCTCTCCCTCACCCTCCCTTTCACTCTCCCATTAGTAAGCCCTGGTATTAAAAATTATGGCATCGCTTACAGAAGTTACAGTACAATAACATCATATGGAAAATAAAAATAATAAATAAAAGAGGAATCACGCCTAGCTCATAATTCTACATGACAAAACCAGGTGATGGAAAGAAACAGACCTGAGCAAAGGAGTAAAGCCTCCAAACATAGTACATGTGTTCTTTTGAGGCAAGTTCAAACAAGAAACTAAAAAGAGGATTCCCTCGTCCACGCTCCATTATTGCTTGCTCAAACGCACATCCACCATCCAGAACATATACAGCCATGGTATCTATGACATGACGAAGATGTTTATCCTCCGGGGGCACTACTGTTATATCTGGGACGTTAGGAGTAAGGACCTAAAAAGGCAAGCAAGTGAGCATTAGAAACCATTAAAAAAATCAACTTGACCACCACAACGGCACAACCTCCAACCATCCTCCTTCAGTTTCACTAAAAATTTTCCCAATATATTTTAAAGATGGGGATAAATGGTATTCACAGCCTAGATAAGAATATAGGAAGTAGGAAAAAAAACACAAGAAAAGGTACAGCATAGAAACCATCCACAGTTTTCTCAAGCACAATGGAAGTCAAAACTTAACAAAACAAGAGTCAAGTCTCAACTTGTTCAATTGTCCATAAATGCAACAAGCAAATAACTTCTAAATAAATATAGACAGTCAACTATTAGAAGACACTCAGTAGTGTCGGTACTCATAATAAAGACATCCAAAAGAGACCATTATCAAAAAAGGAAAGTTGCGGATGAGAACATATCAAAAAAGGAGTGCCTACCAATTCAGAATTCTGACTCGGAACAGGAGCCACAGGGGTACCTGAACCAGAAAGGATTACAGTGCCACCCTGCAGAGCAGAAATCAAAAGAGCGTTATCAGAACCACGGCACTGGTGAATGAAACACAGAATACATAATGACGGGTACTGAAGCAATGAACAATAGTTGGAAACCCAATGCCCTGCTAAATAAATAAGCAAGCCAACCTCTTTACTTCTGATGGCCATTTGACCAGGTGGAGGTGCAGGCAGCGCTTGTGATGGAAGAGCAACAGATTTACCCCATCCCATCTTCAATTCATATTCATACACGATTACCCCTGAAGAAAGCAGATCAATAAAATCGACCTTTAGCTTCCAGTCTACCATAGTATTAATACGTAGTACATCTTCAGAAATAAATTTGACGGGTTCTGGTAGAAGATTATATAGGAATTTATAATAACGCATATGAAATTGCAAGAACAATACTACATCCATCCCATTTATATGTCCGATTTGAGGCTGATGATATCGATATTGACCATCAATTTCTTCACATATACGTTAATATGTACAAGTAAAATATAAAACTTGCCATGTTTGATTAATCGAAACAACTATTTTCATATTATATTTGATACAAAGAATGCTTCAAAACGTCAAAAATGCATCAGTAAAAGTTAGGACACGTGAAACGGAAAGTTATAGGCTCCAATGCACCCATAACCTAAAATCTCTCATTAAACAAATAAATATTGTTGACTAAAAGTAGAAAAGAACATCGAGAGACACGACTAGATAACACCACCGTCCTCGTGCTCAACCTCCTATTCAATTACGGAAACCTAATTATATCATGTCCTTGATCTTTTATGCCTCTCAGCTCTTCTAGCTCACCTACGCTAAGTCCCTTTTGCGCCATAATATCAAATATTGACTTCGGTCACCTTCATGGTCATGGTCACGTTATCAGTTGACTCGCTAAATGCGACCTCGCTTCAAAATGCGGTAAAATGAGGTCATGGTAACTTTCAAAATCTTTATAATCAGGGTCGCATATGTCCTAACTGATATTTAAAACCATGCTTTGCACCCAGATGCATCCGCATCCAAACCTAAGTCGGCTCGCGTCAACACCGGTACAGCGGGATTGAGAGCCAGATCTAAGCATCAGAGGACAACAAACATGGGGGGACGTAGTATTATATAAATTTAAATAGAAGACATTTAACGGGGTTTACAAAAGGGTCTTTTCAGCTTCTGCAAAATGTTAATGATCTCATTTTGCATGGTAAAGTAGTTCAAGTAAAGATGAAACCAGCTCATCCTATAATCTATTTCTTCATGTATGATTTTTTTTATTGGATAAAGTGGCCAAAAAGGGAGAACTTTTGAATGATTGCTCAATCTCAAGGTCATTTTTATACATGAATCGATGATGGCACTAAGGGAGTGTCCACTGAGTCCACTTGATGACATGCATAATAGTCATCAAAACTAGGCCGTCCGAATGGAATGTCAAAACAACAGAGTCGTAGTCTCAAACTGATTTAGGGATGGCATTCAAAACGTTTAGGCATGAGTCCAACAATGCGAGAGGAAAGAGGGGAAAAAAGTGCTTAGAGTTATTATAAAAAGAAAAAATAAATGTAGAAGGAAAGGGACAGGGAAAGGGAAAAACA
>JAGPOY010000601.1:0-22096 GCA_018983105.1 Silene uniflora | reverse complement strand
TTTTGCCCTAATTCAATCAATTGGTGATGGATGAACCCTAATTAAAAATTGACCAATTGAATCATGAACCCTAATTTAGTTGGATAACCCTAATTTAGTTAATCAAAAATCGAGCAATTGAATGATTGAATGATGAGCCCTAATTTATACTTTAATATTTGGAGTTTCAATTGAATCAATTGGTGATTGATGAACCCTAATTAAAAATTGACCAATTGAATCATGAACCCTAATTTAGTTGGATGTAATAAAATCGAGCAATTGGTGAACCCTAATTGATACGCGAATTTTTTTTAAAAAAAAAAAATGATGTTAGTAGGGTTCGAACCCGCGTTGCATATAGAGTTAGTGTTTGCAAATAGAGTCGTAACCAATTAAGCTAAGGATATCCTCTGATATATTATTGATTTCATTTCTATAAATTGCAATTATCCCTTTCCTTTGATCTTGTACTTGAAATCTTATTTTTTTTTATTTTAGGATAGTTTTTGTTATTCCATTTTTATAAAATTGCGTATTTTTTTAAATTTTGGCAAGAAATACTCTTTTTTATTAAGATTCCTATCTCTAATTTAGGATAATATCAATCTAATTTATTCAATTCAATTATGGTTTCACATTAGTCAACCTTAAAAAGATTTTTCTCCTTGATTTGAGTAAATTTAATAATTTAGATTGATATTATCCTAAATTAGAGTTAGGAATCTTAACTAAAAAGAATATATCTTGCCAAAATTAAGAAAATACGGAATTATATAAAAATGGAATAACAAATACTATCCTAAAATAAATAAAAAATAAGATTTCGACTAATTCTACTAACTCTCTATGCAAATGGTTATGACTCTAATTGCAATTTATAGAAATGAAATTATTAATATATCAGTTGATCTCCCTAGCTTAATTGGTTACGACTTTATTTGTAAAAACTAATTCTCCATGAACGCGGGTTCGAACCCTACTACCATTACATTTTTAAAAATTTTTCCCGACTGCCTACTTCTATCAATTTCCCTAATTCTACACGAGAGATCAAAGATTACAATAGGGTTCATCATTTGATTGATCATTTTTTTATTAAATAAATTAGGGATCATCAATTTCATCCAACTAAATTGGGGTTCATCATTTAATTGAGCATTTTTGATTAAATAAATTGGGATCATCAATTTCATCAAACTAAATTAGGGTTCATCATGCACCAATAGCTCGATTGCTCGATTTTGGATCAACAATTTCAACCAACTATTAGGGATCATCCATGCACCAATTGCTCGATTTTTAATTAGGGTTCATCCATCACCAATTGATTCAATTGAATAAGATTTTTATGAAACTAATTAATTTTGGGTGTTGGGTGAGGCAATATTAATCAAATTTAAATTAGGGTTCATTCATGATTTTAATTGATTGAATTAGGGGAAAAAATTAGTCAAAACCAATTAATTGAATTAGGGCAAAAAAAAACGACATTAAAAAAACGAATAAAAAAAATAAAAATCATATATGCTAAATAATTAATGAAAGGAAATAAAATCACAACAAATACAAAATTTCCAAAAATACACTTAACTACATATGGTTAACTACTTAACCACATATGCTAAATTACAAGATTAACCCTAATCTAACTCATCTATGCTAACTACAGTTTGCCACGTGGCGGCTCGCAATTGGCTTGTGTATGGTTTTCCATACACAATGTGTATCCGTAGCCTTTTTGCCAAGAAACCGCACCTAATTAGGAACTAAATTAGGTGAAGATATACAGGATAATGGAGAGAATAATTAGGAATAATTCTCCTAATTATTCGGGATAAGTCTCCTAATCATTCTCTAAGCAAAAACAACCAACCTTAATTAATAATAATGATTTCCAACATATTATATGGGATACTAATTGTGATCGATTCACATAATATACCATGAATATATACAAAACCAACAACAACAAACCGAAAACAATTCAAAAACCCAGAACTTTTAAATTGTTAAGAAGATTTACCTGCCATTGTGTCTGAGTTTTTCTTAAATTTTTTCATGGGTGGGGTTGAGGAAGCCATTGTTGTGGTAAGGGTTTAGTAACCTTGAGTTTGTTCTTGGTTAGTTACCGTTAGAATTCTTATTTTTCTTTTTTCTTGGGGCTTTTTAATATTTGAATTTACGGTATGGTTTTATACTAATTGTTGTAAAATAGACTAATCCAAAAGATTTTGACACATTTAAGTAACAATTTGCGGCTTTTTAATAATATGCTTGCTATTGCGTTTGTTTATATCCGACTTGACTAAAAATTTATATTTCAGGTATAATTTACTCAGTATTGTTCTAGCATTTACTTACTCGGTAGTTATGGTATACAATCGTCACACACTATGAGACAGTCTCTTTATGTAAAAAAATAATCCGTTTATTAACAATTTAAGGCATGAATTGACCTTCGCGGTCTTGCAAGCATTTTTACTGTCAATAAGAAGCCAGTTGGGCTTCACATTGATTTAGGGGTGGAACTGAAAACTAAGACATTAAATAAGATAAAGAAAATTAATCTTAACGACTGTGAGAACAGCACAAGGTTACATACTTACATAATTAGAAAAAACAAAAATGACGGATTTTCTTAACAATGGTGTCAACCTTGTTCTACCATAGATGTATAAACTCACACTCACATAACACAAAATAAATTTATTTTTTGTATGATACAATATGAGATAAATCAGCAAGAATTCATTACTTTCATTTGTCAATTTTGTCATAATGTACGACTTAAAAATAAAAAGGAGGAAAATAAACAAACAGATTGTTTTTCAATTTGCAAAATCTAAACACCAAATTCCTTAAAAAAACTAATCCTCCTATTCTACTCGGTTGGATTAACTGATCGTGCAATTTCAATTAAATAAGTGGTTCTCCCATGGTTGCATGCTTTGTCGTATCGCGCTAGGAAATAGTTGAGTAGAAGTTTTTTTGTCAATAGTGTTGCATGTCCATGCAACAATGATCACGATTCATCAAGATTCGAGAATGTCAACAAAGTGAAAAGTAAAAAGAACTGACAAAAAAACAAAAAAAAAAAACTAATATTTTATTAAGGATAGACATTCAAACTAGCAATAATATCTTTTAGTTATGTAAATTATATGTATCATATCTTTTAGTTATGTAAATTATATGCTCCTTATTTCTTTTCTAGAATAGTGTAGATTGTTGCTTAATTCTAGGGTTTAGATATGCACATAATTAGTATAAAAACTCTTGTAAACATTGTTAATATACAGTTAATACAATCATCTTCTCAATCATTAACATCGTTCGTATTGCTTCGTTTATATGGTATCATCGAGCTAATTTTTTGGCATCGATCCTCCTCAACAATGGCAAATCAACACGCTCTCATCGCCCCTAACAATGCTCAACCCAACACACCCATCATTTTCGTCAACCTTTCCCAATGCAAAACCTTAACTTCCAACAACTACGTCCAATGGTCCTTCCAGATCCGCTCGTTTCTGGAAGGCCTCGACCTTTTCAACTTCCTAGACATAACCCACCCTTGCCCTGCCGCCACTATCGTCGTGGATGGCCGCACTACTGCCAACCCCGCTCACCATACCTGGTCTCGTCAAGACCGTCTCCTCCTAGCATCCCTTGTAGGCACCCTTCATAGCACAATCACACCCCTTGTCACTGAGTCCAAGACCTCTCGCGAAGCCTGGACCACCCTCTCCTCCACCTTTGCCAATCCCTCACGGGGCCACATCCTCCAAATCAAACAGCGTCTTGAAAACATCACCAAACAACCCGACCAATCTGTTACGGATTACATGCACCAAATCAAAACTTGCACCATTGAATTAGCCAACCTTGGCAAGCTCATGGACCCTGAAGATATTATCGCTAAGGTTCTTCGTGGGCTTGACAAAACCCGTTACCGTTCCATTAGAGAAACCGTCGAGGCTAGAGATACCCCTATCTCCTTCGAAGCCCTCCATGAAAAGCTCATCAACTATGATCTTCAAAACCCTGAAAACACCACCACCACGCCTCTCCCAACCACGGCCTTTGCTGCTCAATTCCGTCCTGGTCAATCTCGTTATCCAAACCGTACCACTGTTCCTCGCCAGTTCTATCCAAATCCCGCACCCAACACCACTGAGTCGCCTGATCCTCCCAAGGAAACCACCATCTGCCAGTATTGTGGGTACAAGGGTCATACTCTCCTCAACTGTCGCAACTTTAAGAAAGCGCACCCTACCTTCACCATCACTCCTTATGTTCACCCCACCAAACCCTATACCAATCGCCCTCAAGCTCACACTGCCACCGCTTTCTCCTCCTCGCCTGACTCGTGGCTTGTGGATAGCGGAGGCACCCATCACCTTACCAATGACCTCACCAATCTCTCCCTTCATGCTCCATATGGTGGACCCGATGATGTCGTTATCGGTGATGGCTCATCGCTTCCAATCTCCAACATAGGTTCTTTCGAAATTCCCTTTAATTCCTTTACTTTACATTTTCGCAATGTTTTACATGTTCCTTCCATATCTCGAAATATCTTGTCTGTGTCTCAATTCTGTATTGATAACAATGCTACTATTGAATTCTCACCCTCTCACTTTTCATTTAAGGATATCTCGACGGGACGGATACTACTCCACGGCAAGCTTGAGCGTGGAATCTACTCCTGGAACCCGTCTCGGCCTCACGCCCTCCTCGCTTCACATGCTCCCTCCTTGGCGTTGTTATGGCATCATCGCCTAGGACATCCTTCTTCCAATGTTTTTTCTTTTATTAGAAACAATTTCAATTTATCGTTTCCTGCTTCTAGTTTTCATTTCTGTCATGCTTGCAAAATTAATAAATGCCACAAACTACCATTTGATGTTTCTACTCTTACATCCAATGCACCACTGGATATTGTTTTTTCCGATGTTTGGTCGTCTCCCACATTATCGTATGATGGTTATAAATATTACGTCTTATTCGTCGATCACTATACAAAATACACATGGCTATATCCCTTGAAAAAGAAATCTGATACATTTCCCATTTTTCAACAATTTAAATTGCTTGTCGAAAAACATTTTAATAAACCAATCATTAATTTGTTTTCCGACAACGGCGGTGAGTACATCAAACTCACGCCATCCCTGCTTCAAAACGGAATAAGTCATCTTACCTCCCCTCCTCATACTCCTCAACACAATGGTTATGCGGAGCGCCGTCATCGACACATTGTCGAAACCGGGCTCTCACTTCTCACCCACGCTAATCTACCTACCAGCTTTTGGCCCAAGGCCTTTGCCACCGCAGTTTACTTAATCAATCGCTTGCCAACACCGACACTCAATAATGACTCTCCACACTCTCGACTCTTTAAATCGCATCCAAACTACACCAAACTCCGAGCATTCGGTTGCTTGTGTTATCCATGGTTAAAACCCTATACCTCTCATAAACTTGACCCTAAGTCCATTGCTTGTGTCTTTCTTGGTTATTCGCTATCCCATAGTGCCTATCTGTGTCTCGATCCCACCACCCGCCGCATATACACCTCTCGCCATGTAACATTTGTTGAAACCGAATTCCCTTATCCCCGTCTTACTTGCCAGTCACCTCCCACTCCTACGCCTGCCTCCACCTTAGACGACTGGTGCTCCCCTCCCATTACTATCCTTCCTTCTCAGCCGAGTGTCCCACCACTTACCCCTTCCTCCTCTCCATCTCAGCCACCTCTAACACCCACTCCTGCACCAACGGATTTTTCCTCTGCCTCCACCGAACCCTCCCCTGTTCTGAACCCTCCTGATTCTACCACCTCTAACCCCACAATCGACTCGACAGCATCCTCCACTCCTAACGCCCACCCAAACCCAACAGCCTCATCCACCACTACCACCCAACCAAACCCTACCAGAACGATTGTCACTCGACTATCCAACAACATCCGCAAGCACAATCCGAAATATGCTAACCTCGCCGTCACTACATCTCCTCACTCCCTCCCCAAAACCACTAAACAAGCCCTCTCATCACCCCAATGGCGTGATGCCATGCTTGAGGAATATAATGCTTTGCTCAACAATGATACATGGTCCCTTGTTCCAGCAAAAGATGCACGAAATGTAATTGGATGCAAATGGGTTTTTCGCGTGAAATACAATCCCGACAACACAGTTCAAAAATATAAAGCTCGGTTAGTTGCAAAAGGTTTTCTTCAAAAATACGGAGTTGACTACTCGGACACATTCAGTCCGGTTGTCAAACCCGTAACCATTCGTTTATTATTGTCGCTTGCACTAAGCTATGGATGGTCCATTCGTCAATTGGACATCAATAACGCTTTTTTACAAGGGTCACTACACGAAACTGTTTTTGTGTCGCAACCCCCTGGTTTTATAGATGCTAGTCAACCTACGCACATGTGTCGCCTCAACAAGGCTCTCTATGGTCTCAAACAAGCCCCTCGGGCTTGGTACACGGAACTAAAGAATTACCTCACTTCCTTTGGTTTCCAGCCTTCCCTCGCTGATCCCTCATTATTTATTTATCACAAAAATACACAACTTTTATATGTTCTCGTTTATGTTGACGACATACTTGTCATTGGTCCGTCTCAAAGTTTTTTAACAAATTTTTTAACTGACTTTGCCGCTCGATTCTAACTAAAGGATCTAGGCAATTTGTCTTATTTTTTAGGGGTAGAAGTAACACCCAACTCTCAAGGTCTGCTTTTATCTCAAACCAAGTACATTTATGATTTACTACAAAAACACAACATGCTTGATAGCAAACCATCAACCACACCGATGGTCACTCATCCTCTTCTCACTCATGACCCTCATGCCCCTACCTGCGATCCAACTGAGTATCGCTCTACGGTGGGCTCCCTCCAGTATTTATCCCTTACCCGACCTGACATCTCCTACACTGTCAACCGCCTTGCTCAGTTTATGCAACAACCTCGCAACACTCACTGGTTTGCCCTAAAACGATTGCTTCGGTACATTCATGGTACTATGCATCTCGGCCTCCAATTATATCGCCATACTCCTCTTCAGTTGCACGCCTTCAGTGACGCTGATTGGGCTGGCGACAAAGATGACTATGTCTCCACCACGGGTTACTTGGTTTACTTGGGTAAAAATCTTATAGCTTGGGCATCACGGAAACAAAAGGTCGTTGCCCTCTCCACTACCGAGGCTGAGTTTCGCGCTGTAGCTAATGCTACCTCGGAAATTCTGTGGATTCGAGCTCTCCTATCTGAACTTGGTCATGGGTTTAAGACTCCTCCAGCAATTTACTGTGATAATCTAAGTGCCACTAATTATTCTACTAATCCCGTGTCCATTCGCGTATGAAACACGTTGCACTTGATTTTCATTTTGTTTGTACGCAGGTTCAAAACGGGTCTCTTCGTGTTGCTCATATAAGTGGTAATGATCAGCTGACAGACATTCTTACCAAACCACTTGGTCGTCCTCGCTTTGACACTCTTCTTTCCAAGATCGGACTTTTCAACGGACAGTCCGTCTTGCGGGGGAATATTAAGGATAGACATTCAAACTAGCAATAATATCTTTTAGTTATGTAAATTATACGGAGTATGTATCATATCTTTTAGTTATGTAAATTATATGCTCCTTATTTCTTTCCTAGAATAGTGTAGATTGTTGCTTAATTCTAGGGTTTAGTTATGCACATAATTAGTATAAAAACTCTTGTAAACATTGTTAATATACAGTTAATACAATCATCTTCTCAATCATTAACATCGTTCTTATTGCTTCGTTTATATATTTCTCCATGTTCAATAATAATCGTACGAAGTTTCTCCCATTTATCTTTTTAGATTATCATAATAAATTTATAATTTACGCGTATTATTTTTGTACGTTGTACATGGTCATCTCACTCATCTCATAGTAATATTACTGTAATATCGTCACATTTCGTATTTAATTTTTTTTTGAATAATAGACTTACGAAAGTTTAATGTACAAATATTTTATCATCTCAATATTTTCAATTTTTTTTGGCTACGAAAAGTCAAAAACTATACTTATCACAATAATGTTATCGTAATATCGTTACACTTATTATTTAATTTAATTTAAGGGATTTTCTACATGATGGTACCCTTGTATTTGTTCGAATTTTACGTGCTACCTCTCGCTTTTCAAAAATATCAGTGGTATCCCTAAATTAAAATACCCAAAAAGCTCTAATCCGCCTCTTTAAAATGTTAAATTAATACATTTTTGATTGATTGTTTGGCAATAATTTATCCTGTCATTAACATAAATATATTTACTAAATCGTAAATATATTTTATTAAGTATAGGGATAACACTGATATTTTCAAAAAACTTAGAAATACTAGTAGATTTCGAAGAAACACGAGGTATCACCAGAAAAAACCTTAATTTAATTACGTAATTTATTTTCGCAGTACGTATTTTACTCAATTCAGTACTTGTTTTTTTAGTTTTTTTCCATTTGTATACCCCTAACTAAAAAGGCTCTAAACCTAATTCTCCCAATCCACCATACAACTTCTCAAATTAATCCAAGAAAAATTCAATTATAGACAATAATTTAAATGTTAAAACATTTGTTTTGATTGTTTAATTGATAATTATTGATCACATTAGTCATACACAGGTACACAAACATACCTGTACATATAAAAATTCAATTTCATGCGTCATTATTGCAGTTTCATTCATCTATGAATCAAAACTAATGTTTTAGGCTTCCATAGTGCAATTACATTCCTCAAATTCACCATCATCATTCATCAACATACCTATATTAGTGGTTATGACCATCTTATAGTTGTGTGTTTACAACAATGTCAATTAATTTAAGCTCGCTACATGGTCTCATAGAATATTCCATGCTTAGAGTGCTTTTAGAGTCATTCATGTGAGTACAACCGGAGTTGGGTAGGCCCGTCTACTGACTGGCGGCCTGTGGTGGTTGGCCGAGTTCGGGGGAAGGATACGTAAAAGATTGGTTTTATTACGAGGTTGATTAGGAGAGGAGGGAAGAGTAGAGAAAAAGAGAGAAATAAGAGGAGTAAAATCGATAAATATATACTGTAGTGAATAAAACGTGTACTGCGAAAATAAATCCCCTTTAATTATTACTCAAATTTTAATGTGCGAAGACTTTGACATCCAAAGTCATCACGACGAACAATTACCTCAACAAAACGGACACACATCACTCGTTCACTACACCCAGTCGTCTTCGTCCCTCTCTAAAACCCCTTTTCTCTCCTAATCCTCTCTCCAAGCTCCGTTACCTTCATCAATGGCGGCCACTGAGTCCGCCATTAACACTGGATCTTCTCTACGTCACGCTTCCGGAAATGTGCTTGCCGTCTTCATTCTCATCTTGATCGGCGTTCTCGCTTTCGCGATCCGTCTCTTCTCTGTAACTCCTCTTCTTTTATTTTCCTCTTTTCAATTAGATCTACTCGTAAAATTAGGGTTTGTTGAATTGTAGTATCTCAACTTTGCGGAAATTGTTTTTGTTGTTGTGATTTTGCAGGTTATTAAGTATGAGAGTGTTATTCATGAGTTTGATCCTTATTTCAACTATCGTGTTACGCAGGTTGATCGATCTTTTGCTCTTTCTGTTTAATTTTGTTTGATTATGAATGATCTTTGGGATTTTGATTAAGGTGTAGTATAGACGGTGTTGGATTGATAAGTTGTTGACTTTTTCCGTGGAAATGTGACTTGGCTCAAATGTGCGTTGTTGAGTGCTTCGGTCGGTGATTATTGATTATCGAGATCAAACATCGCTTGCAAATTTAGGCTGTTGCTTCTTTATGAATAGTTTTAGCAGGTTAATAAGGTGTAGCCGTGTAGGTAGTGTAGGTGTTGGATTGACAATCTATTGACTTTTCCATGGATTGATATTTTCGAATTTAGGGACATATTATTTGGGGAAATGTGCTTTGTTGATTGCTCCGGTTGGTGAATTTTCATCAAGGAGATTAATTGTTGCTCAATTTTCAGCTAACTTCAATACCCTTTTGCTTGTTATGTAAATAAGCTTTGAGGTTAATGAGGTGTAGTGGAGGTGTTGGATTGACAATCTATTGGCTTTTTCATGGTCTCGCAAATTTTCAAGTTGGGGAAATAGGAATTGGTTTAAATGTGCTTTGTCGATTGCTTTGGTTGTTGAATATTGAGTCCCGATTTAAATGTGATACAATTTTAGGCTAAATTATGAGGCTGAAAGAACCCCGCGCTTCTAAATGTTCTAAGAAAAGAAAAAATGTGGTTGCTTTGGTAAATTTACTAAAGGCAGTATCTGGTATGAAATTGAGTATATACTAAGATTAGTTTGCAAGGGTAGGTAACTGAGTTTTCGATATTCTTTTAGCATGGCTTTACTTTTATTGGGGATAAACCACTAGAGCTTTATCTTCGTCAATGCAACAAAGCTACTTTCTTGATGGATTAGCTCTGTTGGGCGGGAAAATTGATCAAGGTTTGTTCTTTATGTCATTACACGCCTTCAATTTTTGTGCAAAATTTATTGTGAAGAAGAAAATACGATTGCAAATGTGGTTGATGAGACACTAAGTGAAAAAGGAACCAGCTGAGATGCTGAGTGGACAATATGTGTGAACTGTGAAGGGTCAACACTTTCAATTGTTGTGATGGAGAGAAGTTGAGTGAAGAAGAAAAAACTTGAGTAAATGATAGCAGGGAGGCCCAAGTGCTCCACACTTTCAGTTGTCTTGGAAGAGACATCGAGTGAAGAAGAAAACAATTGAGTGGAGGATATGTATGTGGGGTCAACTCTGCCATCAACAGTATTTTATGGTTGAAGGACTAAGAAATTATGAAATTGTTCTTCCCTTAAGGCTCACTACTGTTTCATCCTTTAGCTGTAACAAGTGTATACATGTCTCTATAAGCTATTGCAAAGCTTTAAGCGCATGTAAATATTATAGTGAACGAGAGTTTTTATTGCCTGAAGTGAATCCTGTTTACCTTCTGAACAACCGGTGTGCAAAAATGAGTGAAGGATGGGAAACTTATGATAAACTTGATAAGTGAATCGTCTATTGAAATCCGGTCTGTTATGCTGCCAAACAAGAGTAAACGAAAGAGCTATAAGTTCTATAGCTCTACAAAGTTACTTCTATAGGTAATAGCATGATTTGTTTGCAACTTTGCAAATGACGAGGATCTTGTAGAAGACACTAGACAGTTCTGAAAGACCACGTGGTTGCAAGTTTCCATGAAAAAATGCTTTTCTGATATTATATTTTGTTGGTTCATGTTTCGTTGGATTAGGCTAATTTTCATTCACCAGCAAATCAAAGGTTGATTGATATCTTCTTCAATAGATGAACAAAAGCTTGTTATGTGAATGGAATGGTAGAGCATTGTAAATCTTTAACAAAAAGGAAAATTTCTGCATGAAGCAATGAAGTATAAACCACTTGTTGGAGGATTGAGTTATCTTTTTTCTCTTGCTCAATGTTTTTAGGAAACATAGTAGATTAACTGGTATATGCTGAGAATCTTCTCCTTAGGAGTTGGTGTAGTGCACATGTGAAGAGCGGGTTAGGTTAGTACATAGGTAAGGACCTGCATGAGTTTGTGCCATTGGGGCACTTTGGCGGATACTTCTTTAGGATTCTGCCCAGTTTTTCCAACTTAGTATAAGTATTTTGAGACTTCTGCAAAGACTGAACTTTCTGATCAGTTGGTATAGTATTATCAAGTATGGGTCTGGCTGAAAAGCTTCTCTGCATCTGTACGTAGTTCTGCTGATGTTAAAATGAATAACTATGAAAACTGCTAAATTTCTTTCCTTAATACTTGGTTTTGGAACTTGAAGCTGGCTCTAATTTGTTTTTGCACTCAAATTATGAATCCGCGATTAGTGTGTGAACAATGAAATAGACCAACGTGTGTACTCTCAGACACGCATAACACTGCTGGTCACTTGTTATTGTAATTTGTTTACTACTGATGTTTTGGCTCTTTATTGTGTTAATTGCATTCCAGTCTCCTGCTTTGTGTAATATGCAGATACGGTTATTTGATGCTTAACACTTTTTTTTTCCTGGCAAATACAGTTTCTTACCAAGAATGGCATATATGACTTCTGGAACTGGTTTGACGACAGGACCTGGTAATCACTATTAACATTATGTCAAAGAAAATGCAATACTTGTCATTTGGTTTATAGATGACTTGTATATTGAATGTCATATCTTTCTGGAAGGTATCCATTGGGTCGAGTAATTGGTGGAACAGTGTACCCTGGATTAACTCTCACCGCAGGCACATTATGGTGGTAAGTTTGGATGCTGCTTTTCAGTTTCATTCAAAATTGGTTTATTGGTTCACTTCGTTTACTGAAGATGCTCTATTATCCTTGTATGTTCATTTGGGGATTTTTTTGTAACTGTATGTACAATTTCTATATTTCTGTAGAGTTTGGTGGTTCGAGCAATTGAACCATAGTGGGGTGAAAGTTAATTATACCGTTGTCATGACAGGTTATTGAATTCTTTGAACATTCCTTTGACTGTGGAAACTGTCTGTGTGTTTACTGCACCAATATTTTCGGCTTTTGCGTCATGGGCAACCTATCTTCTCACAAAGGTCGATTTTGATACCACTCTATACACTTATATAGGGAAGAATAAAATTTTAATTTTCAAATCGGTTGGTTGATGCCTGGTCATCTATTCTTTCAGGAAGTGAAGGGCACAGGTGCTGGACTGACAGCTGCATTACTTTTAGGCATGGTAAGCACGGCTCTTCTGACCTCTCAGTTCTCATTGCCTGAACGCCTCCATTAGCTGTTGTGTTCACGCAAACTCTGAGCTACATGTTCAATACTTCTTTTGTTAAAATATTGAATGGCGTACTGAAAACTAGATTTTCTAATCCTCTTATGTTAGTTTGACCTTTCTCTATTGGGATTCTTTATGAAGGTGCCATCCTATATATCTCGATCTGTAGCAGGCAGCTATGACAATGAAGCTGTGGCTATATTTGCTTTGATATTTACTTTCTATCTTTATGTAAAGGTGAGTTTGAAGTTATATTTTTGTTGGGTTGTGTACGCTTTTTGTTGGTTTTCATATGTTTGTTTTCTTTTCTCTCATTATGCATGTATCTCGCTCTTTTGGCTATGACTGTAAACTGGTGAATCGTTTTTTTTTTTTGGAATGCAGACACTGAATACCGGTTCTCTGTTCTATGCAACTTTGAATGCAATAGCGTACTTTTACATGGTATGCATCATGAGAAAGTTTAATTTACCTGCTGGGCTGTTTTATCATGTAACTTATCTGATATTGATATTTCCTCTTAGGTTTGCTCCTGGGGAGGATACACCTTCATCATTAACCTTATTCCCATGCATGTTCTTCTGTGCATTGTTACTGGTCGATATTCTCACAGGCTTTACATTGCATATGCTCCTCTGGTGAGTTTTATCCTTTTTAGGTTTTATTGTTGTCAACGGAATCTTCCTAGTTAAGAAACAATCAGGTGATGTAGACACCTCCAAGCTTGGAAATTTGAACTATCAAGTTCCTATTCAGCTGTGCCGATTCTATGGGATCTCAATATACATGACATTCTTTTAGCTTAGGGTAAAAACTAAATGTTAAGCCTTGCGTTCTTTTTGTGGACATCTGCTTCATTTCAGGGTAGCCTATTTGCTAATGGAAACCTAGAATAATTAATTTAATTTCATATTTATCTTTCATGTATGACGCTCATTTTAATTTATCTCCTCATAAATTGGTTATCTAAAATTTTGAATCATTACTGCAGATTGTGTTGGGCACACTGTTGGCTGCTTTGGTCCCTGTTGTCGGTTTTAATGCAGTTTTGACTTCAGAACATTTCGCATCATTTTTGGTAAGCCATTTTATAGATGCTGTATCTAGTTCTGATTCGGCCATTAAGATAGCTGTTTTAATTTGTGTGAAAGTTCTTTTTGCTAATGGTTGCTATGTATACACTTGTTCTTCTGTCATGATGAGGTCTTATACTTGGAATTTCTCTTGGCAAGTCTAATTAGTGAAATTGCTGCAGGTGTTCATTATTCTCCACGTGGTTGCTTTTGTGTATTACATTAAGGGAACTCTTTCACCGCAGATGTTCAAAGTAGCTGTAACTCTTGTCGTATCTATTGGCATGTAAGTAATCTTTGTGATAAGACTTATGAGAGTCTCTAAATTATTAGCCTTTTTAACACTCTCGCAGCAAAGAGAATGTAGTCTGAATCTTCATGTTAGAAGTGTTGATTCGTATTATGGATTGTGTCCGCTTGATTCCAAATATAAGCAATTTGTGGGATTTTGATGCAACAAAATAGAGGAACTTCTGGATAATGTCTATTGTGCTAAGAAGCAATCAGTGCTCAGATTTAACACAAAACTGTTTGGCTTAATAATGGGAGGAGGGGAAGGCTTTGATAAAAAAAAATAGATCTGAAGAAAATATTTTATTAGCTTATGATAACACCTTACCCCTTTTTTTAGATCCATCATTGACCTCTCTCTTTCTGACTGAACTGATTTTTCACATTTGGTATTGGATAATTTTGTTTCCATTTCCACTGGAGTCAAAGACTCATTACTCTTTAGTTCTGGATTATGTCGGAATAAATGAAAATGGCTGTCCTTCTTTCTATTGTGAAGTACCAGTCCTTCGATGTAGTTCTCGACACAATTATCATCTTGGGTCATTCGGAAACAACCTCTATGTACTAAAAGGCTGGGGTTTATTTGCTTAGGATTTCCTCCATCTCAATCCATGAATGGGGAGAGGGCCACTATCATTGCTTTTCTTTGTAAAATTCTTCCAAACATCTTCATTTTTTGGATCTGCGATCATGGAAGTATATGTTTTATCTATTACTAACATTTTCTTTTTCATTAGGGCGGTTTGTTTTGCTGTAGCAGCAGTACTTGTGGCATTGGTTGCTTCAAGTCCAACAATGGGATGGAGTGGACGAAGTCTTAGCCTTCTTGATCCGTATGTACCTATTTGTGCATATAATTTCTATATGTAGTGTATGGGCTCTGCAAGACACACACACACGTGTATACTTAAGCGGCAGATTCTTTGACATCTTAGAATTGAATGCCGTTGCTCCATTACCACTTTCTTTTGGCTGCTGTTAGTTAATATTTGGACAATAATTGATGAGAGGAAGTAATTGGATAAAAAAATACTCGTATAAAATAGCACTCTTTTATAGTTGGATGCATTACACTCGCATGACTGTATGAGAGGATAGGGTATTGTAAATAGATTATCTTTTACACAGCTACTTCTTGCATCATACCAAAGCATGCAGGATACTTTCACCTGAACATACAATTTCACCAATTAATATGTGTCTTTCCATGGTAATATGCTCTACAGATGGCTAAATTTTTGACTAATTGTCATCTTGTTTTGTGTGGTTGTGTGAAACAGAACTTACGCTAGCAAATATATACCGATCATTGCTAGTGTCAGTGAACACCAACCGCCTACGTGGCCATCTTACTTCATGGACATTAATGTTTTGGCCTTCTTGGTGCCAGCTGGAATTGTTGTAAGTAAATTTTTTCCTTTTTACAGGACTTAATATTATAATGATCTTAGAGCTCTCTCATTAGGATACCTCGATGACGCATACTGCCTTTCATTTCTTGGCTGTCTCTTGCAGTCGTGCTTCTTACCTTTGTCTGATGCAAGCTCATTCGTAATCCTCTACATAGTGACATCAGTTTACTTTTCAGGAGTCATGGTAAGGAATCAAGGACCACTTTTCTCTTTCATTTGCCATTTTTTAACTATTTTATTTTTACACTTTAGGCACTTTCTCAATATATGAGTGATTTTTATTCTCGGCCTGCTTGTAGGTGCGTCTTATGCTTGTATTTGCCCCAGCAGCATGCATATTGTCCGGAATAGCACTTTCTGAAGCTTTTGATGTTTTTGCTCGGTCTATTAAATTCCAGTTGCCTACACTATTAGATACTTCAGAAACTGAGGTGAGATTATCAAGGATCCTTGGACATTTATTTATTTTCGTAAGTTATATTTGAATTTTAGCTGAAGTATTTTTGTTAATGCGTTAACTAAAGGCAGGAGTTCTCAGTTCTGGCAGTGCTGGGCTACAAAATGATGTGGTGAAAGCTAATAAAGGTGACGATGTCACAAAGGATCGACCTCTGAAAAAGGGCAAAAAGAAGGAGAAGGAAAAGGAGAAGGAATCTGCTGGGACTGGTTCCTTGAAGTCCCGTCTTGAGAAGAGGCTTCTTGTTTTACCACTGGAAGCATCTATCATCGCCTTACTTCTAATTATCTTTCTTGGAGGTTTTTATGTGGTATGTTACTATGTTACTCTTAAAATTAGTTTATTTTTTCTAGTAACAGTTTACTATTTGTCAGAATCATGTCTAGCTTAGAAGCTTCCTTTGAGGCATTGGATAATGTTCGAGTTTTATCTGGGTGTTGAATAATGTTCATGGTAATCTACCCCCTTTCCCCTTTTCAGAAACGTATTTTTGCAGTGACAAAGTTATGTAAACTTTTATTTATATAAAATATGTAGATAGATAGTTGTTGGCATCTTTGTTTCAAAGAGTCGAGTTTGAGTCCGAGTCCGAATGCAAATTCTTGTGACGATTTATATATTGATGAAAGGCGTCCCCTTTCAGCATATGCTGTTATGTGGTGTATATGAAGCTGATAATAAAATCCTATTGTATGATGAGACTATGATCAGTTATACATTGCAACCAAAGTTGACCTTAGTACAATTGATCTGAGAATCAAGATTGTCTGGTCTTTCGTACCCCTCACTGTTGCTATACACATGTTGCAAACCCCTCACTGTTTCATGTGCTCTACTGGCTTGTAGAAAACTAAGCTCAAATTCTGGATTTTTTTGTAGATACATTGTGTTTGGGCTGCAGCAGAAGCATACTCAGCTCCGTCTATCGTCTTGACATCTCATACACATGATGGTCTGCATGTTTTTGACGATTTTAGAGAGGCCTATGCTTGGTTAAGCCACAACACAGAGGTGGATGATAAGGTGAGTTTGAGTTTCTATCTTGGTATGTTGTTTGACTATTTCAACTCTTAATTGGTTTCCAAAAGCCGGTCTTCAAGTTCACATTTTGATGTTTTGTGGTTACCTTTTTCTTTAGGGTTGATTTTGCTTCAGGAGTTCATTTTTACGATGTATTCCTGTATGTGTGTCATTGTTATTAAATTTGCATAGCTTGAGATCTACTGATATAACTGTTGACAGTGTTGTATCCTTCACGCTTGGTGAGTGATGTTCTTCAAATGCCTTTAAGAAGTAAACATTTTAATGTTTTTTTTTTACCAAGGTACAAATGTACAATAAAAATATTGGCTCTGATGTGAGATCAATTAGTGAAGCTTTTGGGATTACCCCAGTTGCAAACCATCTTGTTACCGTTACTACAACCCTGACCGCAATTGATCTTGGAATACAATAAATCATGAATATTTTTAACCATTCTAAACGGGGCCTATTTAATGTTTTGTCGTATTATTTCGTCTAATATTAGCAGCCTGAGTTGGCTGATTCACCAGTTCATTTGTCTTTTGTGTCTTATAAGTTATGACTATAATATGCGTTGAGCCAAAGACTCGATATTCTTTGCTTCTGGAGTATGATGGAATAATGCAAAATGACTCGCTAGACTCGCTGCACTTCTTTTCACCATGAAGTAGCCGTCATTAAATGCAATTATTGGACACAATTTTCATTTCGTGCACGGAGGTGATGCTGGGCACGTCCGACCCTCCTGGCCCCACTATTACGGGAGCCTGTGAGGCACTGGGATAATGTTGTGTTTTTTTGGAATCTGATTTTCCTATTAAAAAAATGTTTGCATGAAAATCTTATTGGAAAGACATCTTTTAACGTATATCTGTCTAAGCCGAATACTGAGTAAAGATCCTTATTCTTTGCTTTTCTGCAGGTGGCTTCTTGGTGGGATTATGGGTACCAAACTACAGCAATGGCTAATCGCACTGTTATTGTCGACAATAATACCTGGAATAACACTCACATTGCTACTGTTGGAACTGCCATGTCCTCTCCTGAAAAGGCAGCATGGGAAATATTCGACTCTCTGGATGTCAAATATGTGCTTGTTGTATTTGGAGGTTGGTTTGAAAGTGTGAGTGCTCTTACTTAAAAGACTGTTGAAACTTCATTTGACATATTGTTTCATGTAGGTCTTGTGGGATACCCAAGTGACGATATCAATAAATTTTTGTGGATGGTTCGGATAGGAGGAGGTGAGTTCCCTCACATCAAGGAGCCTGATTATCTGGTAAGTAGACTGTTTAAGCAATTTTTTTTGTTCGATAAGTTGTATTTAAAGTGCCATTGAGAAGGAGGAGATGCAGATGTTACTTTAGTCAGTGGGTTAGCTGACCTATAGTGGTTATTTTCTGACTTATTGTGTGTTTGGTGAAAAGAGAGACGGCCAGTATCGCATTGACTCCGAGGCAACACCTACCATGCTAAATTCTTTGATGTACAAGCTCTGTTATTACAGGTTATTACTTTATTTGATCTCAGTAGTTTACCTGTGAATTTCCCCCCAGCGTGCAACAACCCTAACGTTTCTTATTGTAAATAGATTTGTGGAGACAGATGGCAAGGGATATGATAGGGTGCGAAGGACTGAGATTGGAAAGAAATATTTCAAGCTTACCCACTTTGAGGAGGTACTGTAGTTTTGAGTAGCTGTTTTATATTTTCATCTTTAACATAATGCTATTGCGCAATCTTTTGAATTCATTGTCCGTTACTTTTGTCGTTCTAGTTCTCCAGCAACTTAGGGCTTAGATAAGTAAATGATGTCTTGTAATAAATAGAACACACATTCAAGGCTCAACTTAATTGCTATGTGATCTTATGACTTTGACGGAAAGGAAAAATGGACAACTTGGTTGAAGGGAATAATATAGAGTACCATGCAACTTTCTTTTGTACTATCCTTTCCAATTCACATCTTTGACAAACACTGAGGTCAAAGAGTTATATATAGCACCCTTGAGCATCATGCTTAATCAAAGGTCTTAGAAGGTACCAGTTGTACCATATATAATCCCTTAATTAGTCAGTGTTTGTAAATGATGTGAATCGAAATGGTTAGGATAAACGAATGTTTGCACTTAGGAGGGTGAGCTTTATTGCCCTTTAAATTATTCGAGGCTAAAATCCGAATTAAGCTGGATGTTTACTCAAAAGGAAAAAAATAATTACAGTATGTTCCATTTGTTAAAACTTCAATTCTGTAACATTTGAGATTAGATTTTTGGAGTCAGATTATCTTCTGGTTTTCTTTTCTCTGTCCTTTCCAATTCACATATATAATCCCTTTCTTTATTGTATGTAATGCTTCTGTAAGGATTTGCTTGTTTTATCCTAACAAACCATTTTCTGTAAACGTCTGTTTATTTCCCATTCCTAACTATCGCTAATATGTAACTTTGTACTATTTGCGTCCATTCAGGCGTTTACATCCCATCACTGGATGGTACGAATATACAAATTGAAACCGCAAAAGAACAGAATTAGAGGAAAGGGCAAGAAACTGAAATCGGTATGTTACTCGGGTCCTTGAGTCTTGTATAAGACCCTTTCACATGCAAGGCCAGCCCAAATCCTTGTGGTTTCCACATTCATTCATAGGAATATGGGTTAGCCTGACATGTATGGCTGTCTCATGCAAGTTTTTGCGCACTTGTATTGCCAATTATTAATACTCCCTCCAAATCTAATCCGAAGGCAACATTTACCTTGTTAGAGGTCAAACATGAAAAACTTTTGACCGTAAATATAGTACCAGAGTACGAACCTTTGTATATTGAAACTAAACATATTTTGATTTCTCATATTTAAATAAAGAAAAGTAGGTCAAAATGTTGCCTTGAAAACCACGCAAAAGTAAATGTTACCTTTGGGTTTGATTGGAGGGAGTAGTATTACCTATTTGACTATTCACAAATTCTCATTTGTGACGGACACTATTTGTACAATTTAATCTCTCAGAAAACAAGCTCGACCACCTCAAAACGGAGCACCAACACCAGAAGGAATCCTTGGCATTAGTCTCTCTTCCCTTGTATTTTCCCTCTTTTCATCACTAGGGAACTCGTAGGTCAGTTGCTTTCAATCCATACATAGCTTATATGGTTCGACTTTTAGAAAGATCTCAGAGAGCATAGTTTGATCTATTGATGAAGGATTCAAAAAACCAAGAGAAAATTTGCTTTATGCTAAGATTTTGTCTCCCGAATTTTTTGCCTTAATTGTCCATCGATCTTGGTGGAAAAAGATTAGTTCACAAAGGGGTCCATTAAGAGATCAAGAAATAGCATACTTCTGCAATACAGTTATTTCTGTTGTTCTAGTACTCCATTTTATTTCCTTTGGATTGGAATGGAACAAAAGCAAAATGACTCACCAAATTAGCCGAAGTTACTATTTTTATTGTGAAGTCGCAGTCATTTGATGCAAATCTCTCGGGTTATTTGGACAATTATTTTGTTATGTCGCAACACAGAAGCAAGGTTGTGTATATTGAACTTCTCCTTATCCCACATTTTAAGGAAGCCTTCAGACACTGGGATACTGTTGCTTCTAGTACACGGTTATTTCTTCTAAGTTCCATTAGTGTTCATGGACATCTTTGTAATATCACAGTCGATTTTCCTAAAACATTGCGAGGACTGGAGAGTAATTAACAAGTGGGCAACTTCTTTGTTTCTGTCACTTTTATCTAGTTAAAGTGAGATGAGATGCCACAGACCATCTGGTATCTTAACCTGCATTTATCACCCTTATTTTCAAGGGAGCATTCAAGTTCTATGCAAAATTCGTTTACTCGATTCATAAGATGCAAGAACAACCGTGCATTGTTTATGATGTACCCTTGCTCGTACCATTAAAGTTTCGGTTATTCCTCATGATCCGAGTAGTGTATATTGTAGTTATGGTGGAACATCTCAGCAATTTCTTTTGGCAAGGATGGTCAGCGGTGAAGAGAAAAAAAACGATCAACATTCCAAGTTGCAATAGTAGTCATCGGTCTTGATTTGGTAATGACTGATCCAGTTCAGTGTTCAACGAAGGATTTCGGCATACATACATCCCTCTTCATCCGAAGCTTTTAAAGTGGGAATAACGGCGAAGTGCTAGCATTAGACTACAAAGTAACATAAAATTCAGGTAGCCAAAAAAAGTGAAATTTCGGGATATAAAAAAGGGATATTTAATAGGAATAATCCATCCTATTCCCCTTCTTCCCATTTTAATCCATCCTATTCCCCTTCTTCCCATTTTAATCCATCCTATAATTTATCCCATATTAACCTGAACTATGCACTCATTTAACTTTCATTGAACTTGCCTCATTTTTACCTATTATAACAGGTAAGGTATCAGGTCATAAGACTCTAGACATTTTTTTTTTCTCTTCAGTTAACTCAACTAATTCATGTTCTTCTTCCTTCATCTTCAACATTTCCCAAATTAAAAACAAACCCAGAAAATCACAAAATAAAATCCCTCAATCGATCAATTCAACCCCAAAATTAATCGAACAACCCGGAAAAAAACTTACTAATCAAATAACCTAATTACACAATATACAAAAATCACACAAATTAAAACATCCTCCATCTTCTTCTTCTTCTTCCCAACGTCCCTAATCAACATTCACCATTAAACTTTCGTTGGTGCGGTTTAGTGCCTTAGTGGTGGACCGGCGAGGTGAGGACGTGAGGCATTATAGGTGGTTCAGCTAATCTCACTTGTGGCGGTCTTTTCAAAAAGACCTCTCACAACCCTCTCTCCCACTTGCTCTTATTTAAATCGGTTGCTAGAGGTCTTTTTGAAAAGACCGTCTACAATGAGATTTTGTGTAGGTGGTTAATAGTGTTTTGGTGATTGGTGATTGGTGATGAGAATGAAGGGGATGAAGGGGGAGCTTAGGGAAGGAGTTAAAGGGTTATTACTGTTTTAACGATTT